>JAABKJ010003175.1:0-26421 GCA_011634705.1 Andricus grossulariae
TTTTTTCATTGTGTTATTCTTGTCTCTAATGAGCCGAAAAGTGAGGTTTTTGGGAAGTTTATTTTCAAATTGTGAATCAATTTGTTGCTCATTCTGCAAAAATTATTCATGATAAAATGAATTTCTTTTCAATCCTAATTTATAAGTTTTTCAAGATTTATTTTTCAAAATATTGCTTTTATATCAAAATATTCGACAGCGAAATGGTGTATTTCGTAAAACTACAACTTTTTTTACAACATCTTTTGGTCAAATCATTACTGTTAAAAAAAATCCACCAAAAACAAAAATCACGCAGATTTTGTATAATTTGGGTAAAAATACGAACGATACTTTGAAAAGTATGCATTTCAGAGAAAAATTTCGTTCGCAAAGAATGTAGGTCTCAATAAATTACATATATGTTCTGTGAAACATTTTTCATATTGTCAAGAGTTTAAGAGTGAAACTATTTTTTACGGTGAAAATAAAGAGTACCTTGTAGTTTTTCTAATTTATGAAGAGAGGTGTTAATTTTGTATAATGCACCTTCATAAAAGGCCCAAAGCTTAAGGGTCTTGAAAAACTGCAGCTATTTTGTATTCAACATTTTGTTTTAAAATCAATAGTTTTCGAGAAAAAGATCAGTTTTGATGTCATAAAATTGTTGACTTTCATTTTTTTTTAAATTTATTCGCAAAGAAGTTTAGGAAACAATTTCATACAATAATGAATAAGCATTTTTTATTTTCTCTCAATCGATAGAATGCTTATGTTTTAATGAATTTTATTTTTAATGAATAAAGGCAACTTTACAACAGTTTTGTCCAGATCATTAATTAATTAATAACTTGGTGCTTCTCTCTGAGTCAGGAACATATGACAAGTGGCAACTCACATTTGCGGCATGTCACATTTGGGGCAAGTTACATTGTGGCATGTCGCATTTGAGATAAGTCACAATTGCGGTATCTCTCTTTCGAAATACTTTAAAGACCATAGAAAATTATCTTTCTGCATCTGCCGAGACGATGAAAATGTGACACGCCGAAATGTGACTTGCCGCTTGTCACTTTTACCTGACCCAGCTTATCTCTGACAATTGATGTTTCTGTAATGTAATAATTTCTATGCGTAGATTTATGTTAATCAATTTAATTTTGAAAAAATAAAGGAAATTTTCCCAATAGTTTTACGCAAGTAATTAATGAATTAATAACTTGTGCTTCTCTAACAATTGATGTTTCTTTAATATAATAGATAAAATAAATATCATTGTTTATTATATTCTGAAATTGTTTTCTAAATATTCTTCACGTAAAAAGTACACAAAAAACCAAGAATAAAAAAATGTTATAACATTAAAATTGATTTTTGTAACGTATTAATTGTGGAGAAAAATGTTAAAAACAAAATAGTTGTAGTTTTTCAAGAAAATTGTATTATGAAAAATCAACACCTTTCTCCATAAATTTTAAAAACTACACGGAACTTTTTATTTTCATTGTAAAAACTAGTGTCACACTCAAACTATTGAGTGCATGAAATAATGTTTTACAAAGGAAATATATGATTTATTGAAATCCAAATTTTTTTATGTACCATAGTTTTCTCTGAAATGCATACTTTTTACGGTATTGTTCGTTATTTTACAAGTCATAAAAAATCAACATGGTTTTCATTTTCTGTCGATTTGTTGGAAAAAATTATGACCTTACCAAGAAAAGTTGTGAATGAAAAAGTTGTATTTTTAGGGAATACACAATTACTTGTACGCATGTATTTTTGCGGTATATGATAAATAATGTTCATTAAGGCCTATTCAGCTCCTTTTGGTATTAACAAATTTTGTTATTACAAAAAATGTGCCGACATGTTTCAACCTGTAATTTCAGGTCCTTTTCAAGTCTTATTCTAGAAGGAAAAATACATGTATTAAAAATAAAAATAAAATGTAGAGTATTCAATCTATACAAAAATTTCAAACTGCCATAAATATCGTCAAGAAGTACACAGGAGAGATTGGGATGGACTTCGGATTGGAAAAATGTACCAAAATTCATCTGAAGAAAGGAAAGATTGTTGGCGTTCCCGAAGACCCTGAGCTTGTGGATATAAGTGTTATTAGACATCTTAACACTGGAGAGACCTATACATACCTGGGCGTTGTATATGTGGTTCAAAACGATCGAACGCATAGAGCACTCGACCATCGGTCGGCAAACAGTGCCGATCACCCCAGATTTCGGGGTGCTGCAAGTAATAATTTGAATGGAAACACGACGAAGAACCGGCGAAACGTCCACATTGAGTGAATGAATCAACTCAAGGATGACGTGCTCGACTGCTACGATGCCAGCATTATCCCTGCTTGCGGCGCCTTTATGGCGCGTATGCGCACTCTGTGGTGCCTAAAACACACAGAGCTTCAACACGTTTCGCATCATGTTTTACGAAATCAACACGCCTACCTCTTGAAAAATGGATATGTATGCAGAGCGCTTCCCTAAACGCTGATTGACAACGCTGTAGACGAATATGAGGAAGCGGCAATAAGACCAATCGCGGAAATCAGACACTTTCTGAGAGATGATAGCGATTTCAGGATAAGCAGGATCATTGACATATGCGTCCCGTATTCAGTATGTGATTGACGACATAACATCTGGTAGGCCGTTCACGGAGAGGGTTCAAAATTTCGCTCAAGAAGGAAGGATCTTCAATCATACACTGAACGAGTCAAAGCTGCTGACAATCAAGCGGCACATTGTTGACAAAATACGGGTGTTATATGACGCAAGGAAGAGAATACAGAAGAGCTAGAGATGGATAAGCGAGAATCAGCAGTTTCTCACTGACTCGTGTGACAACGAACAACGTCACCTTCCAGAGGGGCGTCTTTCAGGACGATACCATGAAACCTCTGCTTTTCTGCATCACACTTTCGCCTCTATATCTCGCACTACATAATTCTTCTGGATACCTCTGTGGCGACACTAAGCAGCACGAGCATAAAGTCACTCTTGTATTTTATACGGATGTTGGCGTTCCCAAGGACCCTGAGCTTGCCGTCCCCGTTCTACTCTACTCGTTTGTGGTGGTCCACTGGACACAGAACGAGCTAACGGCCCTTGATATCACCACGCGCAAGATCATGCATATGATTAAAAGCTTGCATATCAGTTCGTATGTTCCTCGATTATACATCTCACCCCGCCAAGGCGGACGCGGACTTCTGAATCTCCAATGCCTTCATAACCGAATTGTTTTGAGTACAGCTTACATCCTTGCAAATGGAAAAGATCGTCTTCTAAAAAAATGTAAGGAATCACGAGAGTATTGGCAAAGTCGCGTTCCTTTACAAAGCCGCGGAGCAAGCGGCTGAGACCCTTGGCCTGAATTTTAATATCAGAAGTGAGGAAAGTGCATTACTCCATCTAGATGCTTCACTTCTAAAAGCCGATATGAATTAGGAATAACTAGCGATTTGCAGCGGGTTGGGAAGCGCTTTACGTTCATATCCAGTTTTCGGGAGGTAGGCAGCTTGATTTCGCAAAGACTATTGCAAAGCATTCTCAAGCTCTGGGTGTTTCTAGCACCACAGGGTGTGCATACACGCCATGAATTCTCCGTGAACAGGGATAATGCTTGCATCGTGGCAGTCCAGCATGACATCCTTGAAGCGATTCGTGCCCTTAATGCGAGCCTTTCACCGATCAGCCTTTCACAGAGCCCCGCATGCAACGATAAGGCTGTATACTGTAGGAGTTCGCCCGGTATGACAGAGTTTTCGTTGCAAGACACATCACGAAAACTGGATGTAAACTCGGAGCGCTTTCCAAACTGCTGCATGAAAAAGCCGCAAACGAAGAAGAGAAAGCGACATTAAGGCCAATCGTGGAAAGCAGGTACCCTCTGATAGATAATAGCGATTTCAGAACAAAGGAAAACATTGAGAGCCAGGTTCTTCTCAAGCCCCAAGATCTGGCTGAAATGAATGCCTTCCTTTTTGAGGATATCACGGAGGAGGCCAATCTCTGAACCATCAATTGTTCATTTTATGGTGCTGTGAGAGCTTTGGCTCAAAAGACCAAAAGACGCTTGCATCAAATGAACAAGAAGATTGGCTGGAAAAGACAGAATGTGTTCGTGGTATCAAGAACTTCTGATGGAAGAAGTTTTATTTCTACGCACGAACGTCTGGCCCGCTTCTATTACTCATATTATAATTTGGGCAAGCCCATTCCGCAGCAGCTGGTGTTAGGACGCGCTGTACTCCTACCGAAGAAAGATGACTTGTTCAATCCAAGGAAATATAGGCCCATGCGTTGGTTGAACATGCTTTATAAGGTCTTTACAGCTTTCCTGAAAAGCATCCAGCCAGCGCTGCCTGTCGATAGTATGGGTTGATTAAAGCTTGAAGGTTCATCCACACATAGTGAGATGCATAAAGAGCTTGATGCCCTTTTGGAAAACTAGATTCTCTATTTCATCTGGAAATTATCATGTGCAACGAACAACGTTACCTTTCAGAGGGGTTCTCCTCTTTTTCAACCAACTTCTGTTACTATATGTTGCACTAAGATTTTGGGTAACTCTACGTAGAGATTAATCATTGCGAGCATAAGCTCACTTGTGTATTTTATATATATGACCTGAAGTTCTATGCTTCTGGCGTGAAGCAGCTTCAGAGTGCTTTAATTGTCGTCGAGAGGTACACAAGAAAGATTGGTATGGACTTTGGATTAGACAAGTGTGCCAAGATTCATCTGAAGCCGCATTCAGGATATAAATCAGTGAAGGAGACTTTCCGGAGCAGATACAAGCGCCTACTTCAACAGATTTGGTCTTCCAATCCTTCGGCGTTGAACGAGATATCTGCCACTAGCATTCTTCGATTTTGCGTTTTTACATCCCACGCCGTAAATGCGCACTCGGACTTCTAGATCTCTAAATCTTTTATAATTGAATTAGCTTGGTTACATCTCATAGCATCGCAAGTGGAACATTTCCTTTCTCAAAAATAGTCAGGAATCATGAGGTGATTGGCAAAGGAGCGTTTCTTTACAAAGCCGCTGCGCAGGCGGCCAACATCCTTGTCCTGGATCTTAATATCAGAGGAGAGGAAAGTTCATTGCTTCATCTAGAATTCCTTAAATAGCTCCTCGACAATAAAATGCACAGAAACTTTTACAGAAGTGTAGATGATCAGTCCTTGTCGAAGGAGCTAACATTTGCTTTGCTCAAATCATTCACACTTAATTCAGGCACAGAGGTTTCCATTTTCGCGGGCTAGGAATGTGTGATTTCCACCTTAGTATACTGCAGCCATACTTCACGTCAAGAGGTTCCCAGTGATCAGTACAGAGCATGTTATGCACATCCGGAGTACCTAGAATACATACTATCCAGGTGTCACACTCAAGCGGGAGCGAAGTATCCTCGTAGATACAATACTGCCCTTAGAATGCCTTACTAGAATCTTTGTTGCTCTTACGGTTTTCACCGCGACGCTTCCCTGATGAACGCAAACACGAAGCCTGATATCGTTCTCCAGGATATTCGGTTAAAATTAATGTCGGTGTGTTCGGTAATCTCAAAAGTGCGAAGCTATCGCTGGGTCGTGACATCAAACCCATACCTGCGAGTCAAAAATATGCTAAAGCACTTGCGAGATGGATGCAGAGTGTTGCCATTCTTGGGTCGCTGAGCGTCCTAGAGACGTACGAGGGTTTTCCCAGCCTGTGGTTCTGTTTTCATTGTGACATGTGACCAGCCGTAGTTCTACTTGGAGCCAGTGTAATTTTCATGGATTGCAGTTGCTACCTAGCGGTGGTTTCAACATGTTTTTAAAATTATATATATATATATATATATATATATTTTTTTTATTTATCTTTACTATCGATTTATAATTTATACGCACAAATCTACCTGACTTTAGGATCGTTGTATTACGCGGGTTTGCGATACTGAATTCAATGGAACCCATTTTATGAACAAATTTGTTGAAAATTCTGTTTTTTTTTAAATTGTTTATACCACGAATTAATCTTTTAAATTTCAATATGCATTTATCACACGGAAATATTATTTAACACGATTATTCACTTATCACTACCAGAATGCATCACTTTATAAAGTTTTTCCACTTATAAAATATCTACACTTATATCACTTATAAAGAAATAAAAGTATTTCACTTAAATATTTATAAATAAAAACCAGGTCATTGATCCCAATCTCTTACAATAAAAATCTTGTTCATAATTTCTAGAAAATTGTTATAAATAAAGTGGTTAATTGTCGTAAAATTATTGCACTTAAGTTGATATTAAATTATCATCTTAATAACCTCGAAGCTTCTGATGATCTTCTTTGGCCTTCTTATTCATCTTGAAGTGAAATGCGGCCTGAATTTATAAGTGATTATATTTTCAGCGTTACGTCCTATATTCTCTTCTCTTCTAAGGCAATATGAATTGATTATCAGTACTATGCACTATATTGAATACAAGGGACGTTGGAATATTTTTTTCCACATCCCATACGAATCGCTTCATAATTTTAATACAAATTTTCTCGAAACTGTATAAAAAGCGCATTTTACCGCATGGGCAAGTAAGTCTCTTAGTAATAACCTTTCATTACAAAAGATACGAATCGAAACAAAAAAATCACGTTTCATCCTACCCTTGGTAGTTGTTTTTCGACTCGACGCTTTTTAACTTCGAGTTTTGAGTTTTGGCATACCGCTAGCTATAATCATAGACAGTTATTTAAAATACTTAGCTCTTTCCTTTTCGTTTTAGGTAACCTTCACGAAATAGTATTGTAGAAAAGTTAGTATTGGGACTAATATTGGAAAAATGTTTGGAAAAATTATTCGGTGAATAATTTTCATAACGTCATTTAGAAGAAAAAAAGACAAGTATTTTGGTTCAATATAATGCTCACATACTTTAACACGGTTTATATCTTGTGGTTACATTATTTATTACATGAATATGATTTTCGATTCACGTAAATCTGCCAAAATTCAGTGGCTCACGTAAGGCAAGAACGTTAAATTAGATTCAAAAGTGTCAAATTGAAATATCATATTTTGTTTTCTGCTCACAGATAGATAGCCTGACTTTCACTCTGACACAATGTTAGTATCTACAGTAAGTACTTGCTTCTCTCCATTCACGATTTAACTTCAAAGAGTAAAAATAAATATTTTAGACTTTTAACTGAAAAAAATGCATATGCAGTTAATTTTGTAATCGAAATCACAATGCGTGAATAAATGTTGTCAACGAACTTTGAATTTTCCTGCTTGTCGAACAAGCGGCATCTCAGACAGACTGGATGACAGATTTGGTCAAGTGCGAGAACTCGGTAACTTAGTAATTCTAACAAGATACGTTACATCAATTCGATATTCTTAAGTTACGAGTATACCAATTTAATTTGAAGTTTGTGAGTTTCTCTACAATCAGACTCTTGTCAATTTGTAGCTTATCATGTCCTAATGAAACTTGTGTAGCTCAAGTAACTCGGCCTGCAGTTAATACAATAAATTATTTCGGGTAAGTGATTTAATCTTGCTGCGAGCAACGGCATCCTCTATAGATTGCAGTCCAAAAATTATACGTACGGTCATGTGATTTAAAACTGAATAGAAATTAAGTGGGTTCGAAACATTTTTCAGTTACTTGAGCCTAAACTGTTCTGTAAAAGTTATTAAATTATTAAACGTAAACCATATTGAGGGCATTTTTTCATCTAAATGGTTCTATATATATATCGTTTGTTTGTTCAGTTTATTGTCTATTATCTACTATTGAAACCAACCACTATTTTAATTTCTCTCAAAAGTCTGAATAGAATTCGTAAGTCTTAAACTAGAATGCCTGTAACATTTTACATTTAGTAGCAACACAAATTATATTAGCTAGTTACAGCTGTCTAGAACTTGCGTACTCATTGAACGTCAATTATTGTATGCGGTCTTGTAATAATTTTCTTTTTCTCACAAACAAAGGTTGCAAGTGTTTATTACACTATTCTGATGAATCAGAGTCAGAATCAGCTGGAACAACTGGTATTTCTTGTAATTCTGGGGCATTAACTGTAATCTTTTTTGATATCGTTGCAGAAATGTAAGCATTTGGACCGTCCCCTTTAGTATGTTCGATGCCTACCCTGAAATCAAATAAAAGTACAATTGTAATATAATAATATTCCAATTTAAATAAAAATATGTTATCCGATATTTCGAAAGGTGTACTACCAGGCAGGATATTTTGTTTTGCAAACCCCACCTCGGAAGTTGTATATTTCATTTGACTATATGATACGCAAAGCAAGGCATTGTAGTAGAGATACGAAACTTTGCGCACCAGCAGAGTTGGGATGTTATGTTACAGGGCTATTGTCACTGGATTGCAGCAGCCTTTATGTTCTACGGACGGCTGTTCCAAAAAATGGCACGTCATACACGAGATAGGAAATTCACACGCTTAAGTAATCACATGTGATTGTCCTTAAGGGAATTTTCTATGTAAACTTTACCAAAATTTTCTCAAAAACCTGTGCAGGACCCTCTACAGTAAATAATCATTTGAGAAATAAACCATACATAATTCTTCAGTGAATCCTTTGTTGTTACAGGCTCCTTTTAGGGAGCCTGCAAAAGTTCGCTCGACAAAATACTTCACAGGAACATTTTAGTAGGAATGCGCAACTCGTTGGCCTAATGTTACACTATGCCATGTCCCTCAACTATCAAGCTGAGAAAATAAGGTTTAAAATTTACCAATATTATGCTTTATTAACTATTGAACTGACGTGGAAAACTGGTTTTTAACATAAGGTAATATGCTATTCAAAAAATTCAACTGTTTCCATTTAAAATAAAACCCGCGTCTGCATCCAGCTGTATTCAGTTTAAAAAAAAATATGCATTTTCCCGAAAGGTGTAAGAATTTGGTTTATGAACAAGTTCATGTACGGGAACCTGTACTCAGGTACACCTCACATGTACGGCTCATGTACAGTGTGATTCGCCAAATTCCTGTACATGAAGCGTCAACATTTACTGTACAGGTTCGTGTGTGCGAATCTGTACGTAAACATTTGTAGGACACTCAGAAGTTTCCTAACAGGGATTTTTAGGCAGAATACAGTCGTCCTCGTGACTGAGCGACAGACAAATTTGAATTTGCAAATTTATTCTTGATTTGTTCTTGATTGCGAGTTCATTTCATTGATTATACAGGGTGTACTAGCACTCAAGGTACATCTATAAATTTTTAAATTCCTCATGAAAAATGGAATCAAAAATAATAATGAGAATTTGTTGTAAAGTTGATAATTCATCAGTAATTAACAATCAAGGATTAACCAATCAGAAGCACGCGTTAGATCGACCACAGCTTATGTGTCGTTGAGGAGAGTGTGTGCGCAAAAAAGTTGAAAACGTGTAATTTCAAATTTACAGAAGGTCCTGAATGCCAGTGGTGCAGCCTCACACGACAACTGCACGACAAGACATTAAATCTTAGAAAATATCATTTTCTTCAGAATACAAGTTGAATTATTTCAGCTACCCTTTTTCGAATATTTTAAATTCGTTAGAATTCAAACCAATTCTTAGAATTCACTTGTAGTTCTTTGAATTATTTGAAAGCTTTCTTTAATTCTCTTCAAATCTTTACAACATCATGAATTATTCTGAATATCTACAAGTCTTTTGTATTCTCCGAATTCTCCTAAATTCTTCTGAATTCACTAAATTATTCTGAATTCTCTGAAATCTTTTGAATACTTTGAATTCTTTTGTATTCTCTTCTTTATTCATAATGTGTCCCTCACGTGTTTACATGACCTCCATTTCTTACAATACTCCCGCCTACATATTCTATAGTATCCTATCCTTACTATTTACAGTTATTTACAACCATTCACATAAAAGATTATACCTAGATCCTTATTTCTATTTTTTACGATGGCGCAAATTTCCGATACTCTCTTTATTAATCCCTATCTTATCCCCTCTTTCAGCATAACTTTTTCTATCCGGCCTCAGTCTAATTCGTCAAACGCCGCCCTTAGGTTCACGAAAATTGCTATCATTGCCCCTTTCTCCCTTTTAATTCTCTTATCTACTGGATAGTTCAGAAAAAATATATTGTCACTCCTCTATAATCTTCAACCTCCTTCCCTTTGCCTTTATTTACTATGATACCACTACTCCTTCCTTCCATAACTCTGTCCACCGATTTCCTCTTCATACAATATTGCACATCACCCATGCCTATTCCTTTTATTCTGTCCCTTATATTTCCAGACTTCATTTGAATTTCTCATCTATACCAGCTGCATTTCTATCTCTCATTATTTCTAATACCTTAACTATTTCCTTCCTTGTAATGTACTCCTTCTCATCGGTTTCCCTACCATATTTCCCACTTTCCAAGATTCCCTCTCAACACCTCCTAGTAATTCCATAAAATATTTGTCCCATTTTCTCATCTCAATATCTTGATTTACTCTTTTGCTTCTGCTTCTCTCTCTATTTACCACACTCGAAACCTCTTTTTCCGTCCCAGCCTTCTCCGCCTCTTCTTCAAACCTCTTATTTTCCTTCTCTTCTTATTTGATCACACAATTCAGTATACTCATTATTTTTTCTCCTACATTTTTCTCCACTACTTGTTCCTTTTCTCCATTTTGTTGATCCCCTTCTTACTCACGTCTGATTCTGTTTACAGTCCTCATCCTGTGCACTTCTATTCCATCCTTCACTAACTTCTTTTTTGCTTGTGCACTCTAATACTCTTTTTATTTCTCCTATCATTATTTTCATGTCCTCTTTTACATTTATTTTCCCCATTTTGATATTCCTGACGTTTCCCTTGAACTGTTCTTCACCTCCCATTGACCAATC
The DNA here is from genome assembly GCA_011634705.1 of Andricus grossulariae. Lineage (NCBI taxonomy): Eukaryota > Metazoa > Arthropoda > Insecta > Hymenoptera > Cynipidae > Andricus > Andricus grossulariae. Next base: position 10,916 of record JAABKJ010003175.1, read on the forward strand.
CCCTCTTCCTGTTCTTTTTCCTTTTGCTTCCATTTTAGACTTATTGTTATTACTTTTTTCTCCTTCTAATGTGAATATTATGCGACAGAGATCCAAATCTATACAATTCTCTACCTCTAGTTTCTTGACCATCTCTCTTACCTCGTTGTACACTATCACTTAATCAACTACCGTTCCCTTTTCTCCTACTGAACGAGTAGATTCCCGTTTCTCTCTTTCCTCTTAACACGTCGTCCACTACTACATAATCAATTACCGTTCCCCTTTCTACACCTCAACGGGTATACTCCCCTTTCTCATCCCCCTCTATATTTCCGTTTAATATAACCATCCCATCTCCTCTTGGTTCTTTAACAATTTGTTTCCCTCCTAATTCAGTATCTTGTCTTTGGATTTTTTTCCTCTATCTCCTGTTCTCGCAATGAAATATCCTTCTATTATAAGCCTAATCTCTTGCTTATTTTCTTCCATTAGTTCTTTCATCTCCTCTGATTTCTTCTGCATATCACTGTTCACATAAACCCCACCATCCTCCACCTCTCTCCGCCCATATATATCTCGTCTACTAATAATCCTTCTTATTGTTCTTTCATCTCTTTTTATTCTTTTCTGTTATGAATTCGTTTCTCACTTCCATCACCATTCCGCCCCTTGCTGTGCCTTTTTTATTCTTCATCTTTGCGATATGAACCTGCTATTTTCCTTAACTTATACTGCATATTTCTTTCTACCCATGTCAAATCATCCTAAATTCAGAAAAAATTCTCAAAATTATTCTAAATTATATAAATTCTTTTTAATTCTCTGAATTTTCTGATTTCTTCTCAACTCTTTGAATTCTTTAAATTTCTCTGAATTCTCTGAATTCTGCTAATTTTTCTGAATTCTTTTGAAATTTTTTGAAGCCTTTAAACTGTTCTGAATTTGTTGAAATCTCAAGATATCATTGAATTTTTTATGTTTTTTAATTATCTTGAAATCTTTAGAATACTTTTATGTGAGAAGTTGTAGGCTCCGGAAGCTACGATCATTGTTCCTTGAAGCAACCAATCCCGACGCAACTGGAACATGTACGTGGTCAACTTCTGCTCCTTCTATCCCAGCGGGTAAGCAAGAGCGGGAAACTTACGCAAGAGACTTCGTACAACACTGTTTCTTGGAGTGTGGTCCCTAGTCGCGGATGACCTTACGCGGCAAGCAGCACAGTTGGAGATGAAAGTTTTACTTCTGTATACTTTCTTAGAGCTACCAATCTTTGTAGAATGTTATGGTAAACAGTGTTGCCGGACCAGATGAAGTGATCCCGGAACACAGCCTGTTGCATGCGACTCGGGATAGACTGAGCCTGACGCTGGCACGCCAAGATTTTGTTGAGTTGGTTTAAAAATGAAGCTTTCATGCCTCCAAGACAGCCGGTTATGAGAATTACAAGATGGACTTTGTAGCCTTGGTACAGTCTGCTCAGATCGAAAAGAAGTGCTTGATATTTTTCCCGTTTTTGTTCCTTCTTTGCTGTGATATTAACATTGTCTGGTGCCCAGAATTCAATGACAAAAACGTTCTTCGTCTTCAGAACTTGGAGGACAATATCAGGCTTTGTAGCAATGATGCTTTAAGTGGTGGAGAATGAGAAATTCCAGTAGATCTTGCACTGATCATTCTCCACAACGGACCTAAATTCCCTCTGGGCGTATGGCAAGACTGGAAATAGATGAACACTGTAGAAGTGCCAAAGGTAGTAATATAACACTATTAGAGCCGCATTGTGTCTCTGTATGTGCCCGTAGCATGCATACTTTGAGCATCCACTAAAAACAGTTCCAAGTATTTCTGGCTTTTGCTTGCACGCTCGGCAGTTGGTATCACTTACAGTCTCCGATCTCAATCCAGCAGACTTGAGAAACATGTTGGATAGACAAATCGATAACTCTTCTCTATGCATAATGCCGTAGAATTTACCATAAAGTGGCTTGTCAGCATGTTCTCTTAGTAGAAGCGAATGTTCTGCTTCCTGTACACACCTTTTCAGCACCAAAGATTTTAGTGATACTAGGCCATGTGTAGTGTCGCTGGAATCAACGGTATAGAAATACCGCAGCATTGACGACTCCATGTTGATGTACGAGTCGCAAAAAAGAATCTGTGCTATTTAGAACAGAGCAGGCTGAAGCTAGGACGTTTCGTCGATAAAGACACGCTAAGCTTAGCAGCCCTGTACCCTCGATTAGCCTCTATTATTATAATACAATTAAGCCATATCTCTTTCGGGGTAAGCGTGACTCACTCGGTGAAGAAGAAAGTTGTAGGAGGCGGAAATAGTTTGGGGGAGGGGGAGGTATAGCTTTTAGATAGGCCTAAAATTCCTGTGTTGGTTACTTAAATAACACGTTCGTTCTGCAACACTGCTGTGACCCAGGTCGCTGATGAATCTCTCTAGATATCACCCCAGGCGAAAAGCTTTACAAATTCATCATGCAAAGCTCTCCACTCGGGCCCATTATTGTCCAAGTTCTTTTGTTTCAGCCTTCATTCACTCCACGGTTACTCTTTATCATGCATTTCTTATAAACTATTCGTCGCCACACTTTTCTGTTCTGGCATACCTCGTTAGCATCCTTCACGTCCGTGCCTTTTCTCTTGCAAGCTCTTGTGTCTCTATGGATTCTTATGTCTCTTCGATTTAGGGTCTCATTCATACATTTTAACCATTCCTTCCTCGGTCTGTCTCTGGGTACACATCTTTCATTCTCTCAACAAGCCCAAACTGTCTTGACAAATTCCTTTAATTCCTGTCAAATAGTGTCTCATCTACACCACATTCTTTAAGGATGCTCACGTTACTAACTTTGTCCATAAGCGTTTTACTGCACGCCATGCGCACGTATTGCAAGCCAACCGCGTTAATTTTAAATCTTCCTCTTCTTGGTATGTCCAGGTCTCGCTACCGCATAGCACAGTGGTTGTCAGTATAGAATTATATATCGCCATTTTGGCTTTACCTAATATATTTTTAATTCTAAAAATGAATTCTGCGCTACCAATAACCTTCTTACCCTTATTTATATGCCCATCTATCTCTCCATCTATCTTTCCGTCAATTAGTAAATTATCAACTTCTTCTATTTTCTCATCATTTAGGACAATATTGCATATTGTTTTCTCCTCTTTCCTTCAAACGCTACAATTTTTATTTTATTTACGTTAATTTTGAAGCCCATGCTCTTCATACTTGTATTCAGTTTTCTTAACATTCTTTCCAAGTCTTCGATTGACTCTGCCATAACAATCTTATCATCTTTGAACGCTAACCCACGCGTCTTCACTGTCCCTAGATCCACACCTTCTTCGTCGAAGAGGGCCATTCTTAGACACTTGTTCATGAAAATAATAAATAGCCATGAAGATATAACGCATCATTTCTAACATCTTGCATACTATCGAACCAGTCACTCAGTTTTTCATTTACCCTTATACTCGCTTTGCTACATGCATATATTGTTTGTATTGCTTGTAGGAGCCATCCATTGACTCCGTACTCTTTCAGGATTAGTACATGATCTTCCTGCTATAAATCCACTTTGGACTTCCAGTATATTTTCTTCTCTTACTTTCATTACCCCGTGAATAAGTATTCTTGAATATATTTCACTTACGGTACTTAATAAGCTGATACCTCTGTAATTATTGCAGTTGCTTTTATCTCCCTTTCTTTTGTACATTGGAACGATAATTGACTTTTTCCAGTAATCTGGAACTTCTCCTATCTCGATACATAAATTTATCAATTCGCACAGCCTGTTAGGTATGTAGTCGCCACCGTATATAGGCATTTCAGCGTTAATACTGTTCCAGGTCGCAGTTGTGTTGCCCTATAGCTTCACCCCCCCCCCCTATAATTTCTCGGATAAGTCTTTTGAAGCGTTTATTATCCCTTCTCTATCATACAGCGTTTCATCCTTGCTATTTATGATGCTGAATAACTCTGTACTTCTACTTACTTTTATACTGATCAACGCCAATTTATAAAACAGTTTCTTGCTTCCTTCAAATTCGACTTACATTTTCTTCTCTTTTGCTATTTTGATTTTATCTTTACTTTCCTTGCCTAGTAGTTTTACATTCCTCTTTTTGTCTTTGTAATCATTTTCAAGTATATTTCTCTCCAAATTTCTAAGGCCTGTGATGATGAACTTTCTTCGATACGCTTGTTTCTTTTCATGGAGGGCTGCACGGATTTCATCATTACACGACGCATAACCAGACCTATCTGAGAGTTTACCGTCGAAAACAGAAACAATTTATTAAGTTTATGTTTATTCGGGTCTATCCGGGACTTATTTAGGATACGAAAACATAAATTCATTTTCTCGAAATTCAAATGAAGCGTCTATCCGGGTCTATTCGGGACCTACCTGGGAGTTTACTGTTGAAAAAAGGGACAAGTCCTACACTTTACCTGTATTCGGGTCTATCTGGGACCTATTCGGGACACGAAAATAACAATTTAGTTCCTCGAAGTTCAAATGAAGCGTCTATCCGGGCGTATCCAGGATCTGACTCGTAGCATTTGAACCGACAAATTATAATATCCCGCAATGTACGCTTAACCTGGTTTATTCCTGACATGGAACCAGAATTTTATTTCCTGTGCGGTCAAAAAGGTTGTCTGTCCGCGCCCATCCCAGACTAATCTGGGAATATTTGCAACAATAAAGATATCAAGTCCGATAAAGTATGTTTTATCGGGACTATCGCGGATCTATCCGGGCGTCGAACCAAAAATTGATTTCCTGTAATGTCAAAAAGTGCGTCTATCTGAGCGTATCCGGGATGTGACCGGTATTGTTTGAACCAAGCAATTAAGCGAATCTAGCATTGTACATTTAACCGGGTTTCTCCGGGACCTATCCAAGACATGGAACTAGGATTGGATTTCCTGTGAAGTCAAAAAGGTCGCACGTTAGGTTCTATCCGGGATAAATGTGGGAAAATTTTCGCCTCGATAATGAGACCAAGTCCGATAATGTATGTTTTATCGGGTCTTTCGTGAACCTATCCGGACTGCGGAACCAGAAATTGATTTGAGCTGCAATGTCAAAAAAGGTATCTCTTCAGGACTATCCGGGGCCAATCTGGGAGTAGTTGCATCGATAAAGAGACAGAGTCCGAAAAAATATGTTTTATCTGGTCTATTGGAGAAATATCCGGGACGTGGCACCAGAAATTTCAGTTGTAATTTCAAAAAGCTGTAACTATTTCGCTCTATGCATGATTCGTATGAAGGTATAACTTTTCTTAGAACGTATTTACTATATGGATTAATTGCTTATTATCAGGAGAACATTCTGCACAAGAATTAATCGAGTTTTCATGTGGACTTAAAATGAACACAAAAGTGCGCTTGGATCCACGAATATCGATACAATGTTTACTAGAGTGGCCCCAAAAACGTTTTCCGAGCCAAAAAGCCAGAAACGCCACCCCCAAAAAAGTGCCACGGGGCACTTGAGAATCCCAATATTAAAAATGGGAAAATTTTCGAAAAATTGAATTGATGCTCCAGCGTTTGTTCGAAAGTTACAAAGTTTTTCAGGGATTGAAGAGGATTGTCTACGGAATAAGACCATATTATGAAATTTCATTCGCCACCCCCCCCCCTCCCCTTACCCCAACTCTCGAAAAATACAACACACCGAGTATGTCCCAAAAATAAAAAATAAACTAGATTCTTACGTATTATTGTTCATTGTCAGAATTTTCTGCCGTCTTTTCGAAGGAAATAAATACTAACGGAGAAATGAAATATTCATTATCATTTCACGTCCCGAGAAAAAATGCGAGAAGAGTATGGGAAATAGAAAAAGAGAGCGACCAGTCTGCTGATTATGTCTGGCTGGTAAGACCTGACCAATTATTTATTGTGGGTTTGCGTGTCACTTATCATCCGTACGCGGACTGTGCCAGGATTCAGTATTTAAATAAGTGTGAGATAGTTGCTTTAACAATTATTTTATTATAAGGAATAAGAACAGAGTTGAGAGTTACATGAATTAAACTTACATGTACCTTTCTACGCTTGAATGGGCGAGAGTGAGTTGCTTTGTCGGTTGGATCTCCGTGTTTATCGTAGAGCAGCAAAGAAACTCTACCGGATGTTTTTAATAGCGAAGGGTGTGCGAGCACTTTACAATAGTGGTAGTGCGATACAGGGTCCTACAGCAGATACCCAATCTACACTTGAGTTATTTTCGCGAACGTTAACACAGCGGACTTTATTCGGCAAGTTATTCTACCACGACCGAAAGTCTCAGCCGAAGGGACTTAGTTCAAGAGTCGAACACGTTAACTATTTTCAATTTGAACTTAAAAGTACGCGACTTAATCAGTGTTTCTTCGGTCACAATGAGATAGAAGCCGTTACTTTGTCAAAACTATTCGTTAACCGTAGATCGAAGTGAACAGTATGACTGCCGAGAACGTAAGAAGATTTACAGGGATGAATCTGGGGTTTATATAGTTTCGTGAAATGGCAACTCTCGTCCTCTCATGAACAGTTATTCAATATGCTACTTTTACTTATTTCTATGTATGTAATCAGAAACTTTTTGGTTATTCCCTTGTCTGGCTATATACAGGTTCTTCCACTGCGTGGGTTATACACTCATAACAATGATGATACATACATTTGTATTGCTAAAGTTATTATTTTAGTTTATACACACGAGTGTATTTATACTTCATATGTTTGGATTTGATTTTCTTATTATTGTTGCTTCAAACTATTGGGAGTATGAAAACATTCGTATGGTAATAGGAATGAATTATGATTATCTTATAGCGGTAGAGTCTGTGATTACAGTCTCAGTAATCGAGCATGGTTAACTTATCGATATTCTCCGAGTTCTTATCCGTCCATGGTAACACTTTAAGTATCTTGTGGTTTCTGTCTTACCAACCGTAGCATAGTTACCACAGTGAGGTTCAAATTCAGAGAAGATCGGTAAGGTGCTCGTTTATAGTTTGTGGCGTTATCCTATATCACGTGGGATAAGGAAGATTATGCTCAGTTATCGACCTTACATAGAATTTCTCAAATTTAAGGATGTAACAATGACTTGTTAGACAATTTTTAATTGTTTTAATAAATGTAACTTATTCAAAAGATTTTTTTTTCAAAAATTGTGAAAATTAATCCTATTTTGTGGATGAAATTTAATAATTATTAATTCTTTGGAGTCGAGCATTTTTTTAAAAACATTTTGTGACTATTTGAACAATTAATTGTTGTATAACTTCAAAACTTCAAAAATCGAGACAGGGATGTCCACTTTTTCCTCAAATTGGTATCCTGTACTACTTATTCTTGGATAATTACATCACCTTAATACTTTTATTCTGCTGTCCAACAAATGTCTATTTGATTAAACAATTTCTATTATCTCAAGCAGTTTTGTTCGCAAACTTTACAAAAATAATATAAAATGGAACACATAATATTATTTTTCTGACTGTATAGTACGAGGGCTGTTTGGGAAGTCAGTGACTTTTTGACTAGAAGATTTTTTTTCGGCAAATGAACGTTTTACTTCTCAACATAATCTCCTTCTAGCTCGATGCATTTAGTTCTGCATTTTTACAATTTTTCTATTCCTTCCAAATAATAGGTTTTCTCAAGGCCCTCAAAATGAGCGTTTGTTTCGGTGATGAACTCTTCATTCAACTCAAATCTCTTCCCACCCAGCCATTTCTTCAGGTTTGGAAACAGGAAATAGTCGCAGGGGGCTAAATCTGGAGAATATGCTGGATGAGGTAGCAGTTCGTAGCCCAATTCATGGATTCTTGCCACAGTGATTACACACGTGTGCACTCTTGAATTGTCCTGACGGAACAGCACTTTTTTCTTCGATAAATGCGATCGTTTTTTCCTCAACTCAATATCGAATCTGTCCAAAATCTCTGAACGATATTGCCCGTTGATCGTCTTACCCTTCTGAATGTAATCACTGTAAATGATATCGCGTGCATCCCAAAAAACTGTGGCCATGACCTTGCTGGCCGACGGACCTTTCTTGGCCTTCTTTGGTGCACGTTAACCCGGAGAAACTCACTTTTTTAAATGTTTCTTGGTCTCCAGTGTGTTGTGGTTGATCCGTGTTTCGTCCACGGTTAGGAGACGACACAAAAACTCGTTCCGATTTCGGCTAAACATCGCTAAACACTCATTTGAAGTGGTCAAACGGTTGCACTTATGGTCAAATGTGAGCAATCGTGGCACCCATCTCGCGGATAGCTTTTTCATGTCCAAATATTTATGTAGTATGTAATGTACCCGCTTGGTTGAGATACCTGTAGCCTCAGACAACTCACGCACTTTCATTCTCCTATCGTCCAATATCATTCCATGGATTTTACCGACGATTTCTGGCGTGAAGACCTTTTTTGGGTGACCTGAACGTTCGTCGTCACTTGTGCTGGTACAACCACAACGGAACTCAGTAAAACACTTCATAACCATTCAAATTTATGGTGCAAAGTTCCGATAGTATTTATGAAGCCGTTCCTTGGTTTCAGTGATGGTTTTTAACGCGAAAAATAATGCTTAATCAGCACACTAAATTCACTTCTTTCCATTTTCGTTAACATTCACGAGGTTCTCTGCTTTCAATGGCTATCAAACACAAAATGAATAACCCACTTTGCTCAAAATTGAAAAGTAGTCTATTCATAGATGGCGCTGACGGAATCAGTGGTGCATTTAAAGTTACTGCGCAAAAAAATTTAAGAAGTCACTGACTTATCAAACAGCCCTCGTATATAGAAAAGAAATATATATACTGAAATCCACTATAATCCAAAATGGCCGTCTGAGATACGCGCGCTAGACACGACGCCGTCGGGCGTCCATTGCCACGTGCCCACACTTCTTCAATCTGAGAGGCGCCCGCCTCAACTAGGCTAAAGTCGGGCTTTCATTCAAGCGTTTCTCCAATTCCGGGTGTCGAGGGGGTCCCAGATGGTCTCATTTTATCAATTTGCACAAGAAACTACTCGCGGTCACAATCCGTCACACCGCATGGACGTCTGATGTCGAGGCTGAGTTTCACGGCAAGAAGGATGACTACCTAACTCGTAGCCATCCAGCCAATTCCACCTTCCCTTCGTGGTCCATGGATAATTCACTGAGGGTTATCCAGTTTTACTTCGGTTCTCCAAAATCAGTCGAACCCAATATCCGGTTTGCCGGTCGTACCGATTTCCGTCGAGCCAAGATCACAAGTGACCGGTTTTCGTCTACTCCATCTTACTTCCGTTCCTTTCTTCCAGGCACACATCCTTCTTATTTCACGGCCGCTGATTGGTTCGTCTCACGGGCTACCGTGACCCTCATTGGACGCCTGAACGCTGAATGCTGTTCTGCTGTCTTATTCAAAATCCAACAGACCCTTGACTACCATGTGATTTACTATCTACTCCTGACCATATTTCAAGTTCGCCTTTTAACTTCCCATTTTTCATCTCTTTAATGTCACATCCCTTTTTTCGGGACACATAAAATATCCAGCTTTCTTACTGCATAGTTTCTTTTAATTCTCTTTCTTCAAGATCATTCACCCCTCTAGCATTCCAAAAACCTAGTCTCCATTCAGCGCCTGAAACTTTACCTTTACCCTTAGCAAGTGCTTGCCGTTCGTCAATCAAAGTTTCAGTCCATTCCGAGGCTATTGTATGGTTTTTACTATCCATTGTGTATAGCGTACGCCCAACTACCAACTTGATGCGAGAAATGTATCTTGCGAGTCGAAATCATATCCAAAATAAAGTAGCTAGTCGTCCTAGGTGGAGAATCTAGTTATAACGTTAGTCCCACCAAACTTCGGTTAATGAAGGGGGAGTGTAGGGACAGAACTGGAACCGAGGAAGTCTTAGTTGGTTGGTGTTGTATACTGATAAGGTCACCAGCTTTCAGCAGGTTGGCAATATATGTGAACATGTGTATATCTTTCAAAAGTTCCCGAAAATGTCCCGAAAATTGATGTTTCAATACATTTAATAGGTTTTCCAATTTTGTAAGTTTTATCATTTTCCATTTAGGCTTTGCTGAATTTCATCAAACCTTCGTAAACTTCTCGAAATTTTCGTGAATAATCCTTTTTTTATGAAAATGAATGAAATTGCACGTAGGGTAAGAGCAACAATTCTTGGACATATTTTGGCATATTTTGTCTCAATTTAACTCTACTTTCATTTTTACATATATTGCATATATTAATTTTTCAGTGCAACGAAGTATGTATCCAAAATGAAACAAATTCACTTCGGTTTTTGGCATGCCAATAATAGGGCTAAGGTGCCAAGAATTGGTGCTCTTACCCTATATGGAAACATAATTTGGAATTAAGAGCACAAAAATCGACCGAATATCTATGACATTTATATTTCATTTTTCTACAGTGTAAAATTCAACCGATTTCTAAGGCTGAATCTGTTACACTGACATTTTAGAAACCGTCTGTTGGGTTTTCAAGTGGGGGAGGTCGTTTCAAACATGAAAACTCTTTGCTTTAAATCTCAAAAGCCTATTTCCTTAAAATATTGGTATTTATTATATTCAGTAGGAATAAACGTAGAAGAAGACGAAAGAATTAAATAACAAAGTATTTCATCCTTATTCCATTTCTAATTGAAAAGAGTACGACTCTCCCCCCCCCCCATATAACAAATAAACCAGTTCATCTTTGAATGATATCAAAATTTCATCAACAGATGAAGTTTTAAACCTAAAATTTCATTTCTCTTTAAATTTAATAGTTATTGTTACAAAGGAACAATTACTATTTCACGTTGAATTATTTTAAATTCCTTCCAATATTTTGAATTTTGTAGAATTTGAACGAATTCTACAGAAATTTGTATTTTTTTTAATTCTCTTGAAATCTGTACAATACACCATGAATTGTTTTGAATTCCTCCAAATCATTTGTATTCTCTGAATTCTTTTGAAATTCTCTAAATCCTTTTGAATTCTGTGAATTTTTCTGAATACTCTGAACTATTTTGAAATTTCTGAACTCCCTGAACTCTTATGAATTTTTTGAATTCTCACGAGACCACTGAATTCTTTCAATGTTTTTCAACTATCTTGGAATAATTATAATACATTTTAAATTATTTGAACCCCTTAAATTCTTTTGAATTTTCCGAATTCCCTTGATATCTTTAGAATACACGTAGAATTATTTTAACGAAACTCCTTCTTGATCACTCTAAACGAAACGCCTTCTTGATCACGGTATCCCCTGCGCCACATAAGTATGCTTAAACACTCGATGAGTCATTTCTGGGGTCCATATCATGTCACATGCGGCAAGTCTCTCTGCGGCATCCCACATCATATGTTTAGGGAAATTTTCCCAAAAATTTTACGTATTATCTAAATTCATAAATTTAAACGGATTTCTCCCAAATTTTAAGTGAATTATAAGAACTGTTAGGAAAATGGTATTCCGCAAGGAGAATGTGGATTTTCCCCTGTAAAAAATGAAGAAAGTTTCCGAAATTGTTCACAATATATTTTAAAAAATAGGCCAAATTCCACCAAAGTTTAAAATTATTTACAATTCTCGTGATTTTCAGAAAATAATGCATAACTTCAACAGACAAGGTATCATTTTGACGACAAACTTTTATTCATAATTTAGAAGAAGCCAAAGGCCAGCAAAGTTGGAAATTATTGAAACTTCCCATTATTTTCAGGAAAAAATGCATTAGTTCAAGTCGCATAATTGAAATTTATGTTTCAAAAGTTTCATGGGTAGTTTTTCGAGTTCAGAATACAACGGATAAGGTGTCATGTTGACCTCAAACTTTAACCTATTTGTAAAAATAGGCCAAGTGCCACCGAAGTTCTAAATTATTTACAATTCTCATGATTTTCAGAAAATAATGCACTGCTTCCGGTGGCATGATAGTAATTGATATTTTAACAATATTTTTGATAGCTTTTCAGACCGCAGAGACAACGGAAAAGGTCTCATGATTTCAAGAAACTCTTATCCATATTTTAGAAGAAGCCAAATGTCAGCAAAGTTGGAAATTATTTAAACTTTCCATTATTTTCAGGAAATAATGCATTACTTCCAGTCGCATAATTTAAATGTAGGTTCTAAACATTTTTTTTAGTTTCTCAATTGGAGAAGACCACAGACCATGTCGTATTTTTGCGACAAACGCTTATCTATTTTTACAAATATGCAAAATGCTACTGAAGCTGGAAATTATTGAGACTTTTCATGATTTTCAGAAAACAATGCATTGTATCCGGTGTTATGAGACGAATCGACACCTAGAAAATATTTTGAGTAGTTTTCAAAACAGGGAAGGTAACAGAAAAGGTCTCACTTAGACGACAAACTCTTATCCATTTTTAAAATATTCCAAAAGACAGCAAAGTCGGGACTTATTGAAACTTTTCCTCGCTTTCTAAATTTAATGCATCACCTCCAATCGCTTGAATGAAATTTATGTTTCAAAACTGTTTTCGGTAATTTTTCAAACAGGGAAGACAACGTATGAAGTCTCTTTTTGAAGAGAAACTCATATCCATACTTTATAAAAGTTCAAATTTCAGCGGAATTGGAAATTATTGAAACTACTTATTATTTTCGGGAATGTATTTTAATGATTTCAAGATAATTAAAAAACATGAGAAGAATTCAGCGGTGTAGTGAGAATTCAAGAAATTCATAACAGTTTAGAGAGTTCAGAAAAATTCAAAATAATTCAGAGAATTCAAAAGAATTCAGGAAATTTGGAAGATATCAGAGAATTCAGATAAATTCAAGACACTTCAGAGAATACAAAAGGCTTAGAGAAATTGGAAACAATTCATCGTGTATTCCCGAGTAAAAATACTTCGTCTTGGGTTCGACTGGTCTCGTCTTGAGCTCGTCTCCAAGACGGCTACGTGTGGCTGGCAGTCAGGGACGAGACTTAGGGGTAGGAGATGTAAGTCTTAAGTAGATTACTAAGGTTTACGACGGTTTTAGAAGACAAGACAAGAAGTTTTATTGTTTTTATTCCAAAGAAAATTATATTACCAATCTATGGCTTTTATATTTGTCAGGGTAAAAATTAAAAAAGTTTCCGTTTGTGAATTTTATTGTCCATTATACTCCGACCTCTTTAAAATATAGACCCCACCGACATGGCCTGCCATTTGTAGGAATCAGGTAGCTAGGCTGGGACCAAACAGTTGACATCTGCTAAGGATTAACATTTTACAACTGATAAAACTTGTAATTTTGCAATAAATTATTTTACAATTCAAAATTCGGAACCTCTCAGTCTCAAGAGCTACAGGAATATACAATTTTCCGTAAAAAGGTTAAAACTGTGATTTTCTACAAGTATCTAGTGAACTTTTGGCGATAGGAAAAATGGATTATATTCTTATATTCGCCATCCAAAGAACATAATTATTGCAGTTAAACAAAATTATTAATACATAAAAAATAAATATCATGAAGATAAATAATGTAAGTATTCTGTAAAATTTGAAGTGTATTAGTGATGACCCTCAAAGGTCTTGGGCGCCTTTTGTTATCGATGTCCTTAAAATCGGCTTGAAGACGAAAAATTTCGACTTAAAGACGAAAAATAAAGTCTCACTCGCGGCCAGAGGCGAGACTCAAAATAACGTCTTGGCTATATGTTGGCTATGTCTTGGGTGAAAACTTAGCCAAGACGAATTATTTTTACTCGGGTTGTGAAGATTTCAAGAGAATTAAGAGAACCTTTTAAATCTCTGCGGAATTCATTTGAATTCTACAGAATTCAAAATATTTGAAGAAAGTCAAAATAATTCAACGTGTATTCTAAAGATTTCAAGATAATTAAAAAAATTCAAAAGATATGAAGGAGTTCAGAGAATTCAGAAGAATTTATAAGAATTCAGAGAATTCAGAAGAATTCCGAGAATCCCGAGAATTCAGAAGAATTAACAGAATTCAGAAGAATTCAGAACGATTAACTGATTTGAGAAGAATTCAGAATAATCAAGGGAATTAAGAGTTCACGGAATTCAGAAGAATTCACCGACTGCAAAAGAATTCACAGAACTCAAAAGAATTTACAGCATTCAGAAGAATTTAGACATTTTTTTTAAACTTAAAAGAATACAAAAGAACCAATTAGGGTAGGACACATTACCAATTACTCCCACTCTTTACAATAAGGAGACAACCCTCTAACAATCAGAGGAAGCTACGCCCTATAATTGAAGGGTCGAATAGAAGAATGGGATGTGCGCTCGACCGCTTGAAAGTGCCCCTGAACGTTATGCAATCTCCCGAGAATCCCCGCTTGTACAGTTCGCCCGTGTTTATATAAAAAAAGGTACAAATCATTGATTCTCAGGTAACATCCAGTAGGAAAGTTGTTCTGTAGGGATTAACGAATAAATCTGCGCAAGCAGCATATTATATCGTTTTGTATATCACGAGATATGACGAGCTTAGTCAAACGAAATGATGCGCGCCGAGAAAACACTCGCCGCCAGTAGGCTGAATCGGGAATTTACTATTCGAAATCACCTACAGCCTACAACCCTTAACCGATTTTCAAATTTTTTGTTTAAAAAAGATCAGCAATAGTTTTATAAGAGCGCCTATTGATTCGATTTTTCAATTTTTATTATTTTCTATTTTTTATATAAATAAACAATTAGCGAACATGAGACATTTTTTAATTATTATTTTTTATCTTTAAATAAATAACTTAATTATTCCCATTCTCAATGAAAATGAATGTCGAAGTATCTAAAGAATATGAATAATCAACAGGTTATCGAATCTAATTTTTATAAACAAATTATATTGACAAATTGTCAATATCGTGGAAATTTTGCTTGCAAAGTATATTTGTAAGTTGAAATTCCTTGATTTTATCGACAGGATAACATTTAACCATGGAAATATGTTGTCTGGTATAACTTGTTTATTTTAAAAACAAATAATATTAACAAATGTATATTTTAGGCATTTATTGGCAGAAATAAATCGTTTTTCTTTCATAGTACCTTCAAATTATATTAGGGGTAATATTTAATGATAAAGATTAGTCATTCGATATTATTTGCTTATTTCATGAACAAAGTTTATAGACAAATGCATAGTTAGGTCATTTATAGGCAGAAAGTAATCGTGTTTCTCCCTCATCGTCTTCAAATTACACAAGTAGTGATGTTTCGTGAGGAAGTATTGTCAATCGATATTATTTAATATTTCAGAAACAAATTTTATAGACAAATGCATAGTTTGACCATTTATAGATAGAAACTAACCTTTTTTCTTTCTAATCGTCTTCAAATTATATTAGTAGTGGTGTTTACTTAGGAATAATTGTTATTCGATATTATTTGTTCATTTTATAAAAAAATGCATAGTTTGTTCATTTATAGACAGAAAGTAATCGTTTTTCTTTCTGATCGTCTTCAAATTATATAAGTG
>JAABKJ010003176.1:0-26420 GCA_011634705.1 Andricus grossulariae
TCAATATTACTTTAAATAAACAATTATTCTTCAATTTATAAAAGCTTTTAGGCTAACTTTTTCAAAGTTAACATTTTACGTTCTCTTGTTCGGGACGGCAGTGTTCCCAAACATAAGAGAGCATAGTTGCACCACATTTTAAGGCCGCCGCTTCACGCAAAATGGCTCTGCTGTCGCGTTAAAATCGTGGTTGTTTTGCCATACTACATCAAACGCAACAGCTGTCCTAAATTTCTTTCCGTGTATGGGGTAAAGTTATCTAGGGTACGAAATAATTCAAGTAGGGTACAGGGTAAAAGCGGAAAGGGCATGATGTGAAGTTATCGAAGGTAGATGTAAAGTCATGTAAGGTACGGGGTAAAGTCGACTAGGGTACGGAGTAAAGTCAAGTTGGGTACGGGGTAAAGTTAGTTAGGGTACGGGGTAAAGTTGGCTAGGGTACAGGGCAAAGTAGGCTAGTGTCCCATGTAGAGTCGGCTAGAGTACGAGTTAGATTCGACTAAGGTACGATGCAGAGTCGGCTAGGGTACGATGTAGAATCAGCTAGGGTACGAGGTAGAGTCGGCTAGGATACGGGGTAAAGTCAGGCTGGGTACCGGGTGAAGTTGGGTAGATAAAAAGTAAAATTGGCTAGTGTACGGGGTAAAGTCAGGCTGGGTACCGGATAAAGTCGGATGGGATACGGAGTAAAGTTAGCTAGGGTACAAGTAAAGTCGGTTGGGGTACGAGGTAAAGTCAACTAGAGTATGGGTTAAAACCTGGTAGGATACGGTGTAAATTCGGATAGGGTACGGTGTAAAGTCGGCTAGGATACGGGGTAAGGTCACGCTGGGTACCGGATAAAGTCGTGTAGGGTGCGGGGTAAAGTTGATTAGGGTCTTGGGTAAAGTCGGCTAGGATACTAAGTAAAGTCGTCTAGGCTACGTGGTAGAATCGAGTACGTGGTGAAGTCGGGTAGAGTACGGGGTAAATTCGGCTATGAAGAGAAGTAAAGTCGGTAAGGGTACTTAATGAAGTCAACTAAGGGACAGGCTAAATTCGGTCATGGAGCAAGGTAAAGTCTGTTAAGGTACGGAGTAGTCAGCTAGGGTACGGGATGAGGTTAGCTACGGTTTTGGTTGAATTCATGTAGAGTACGGGGTAATATCAGGTAGAGTACGGGGTAAAGTCAGGCTTGGAATCAGCTATTTTGCTAGTTGACGTTATAGAATAAAACACATGGGAAAAGGTTTGATGTGTAACTGAAAGTATTTCTGGGACTAATCACAGAAGGCAAAAGCACAGAGACATTTCGAAGGGTGAGGAGTATGACCTGCATCATTTTTGTAATTATAGGGATCACAGCGCAAAAGGACCTGAAAAAAGGGGAAATAAGGTAATTATCTCACGAAAAGGGGAAAATAGGGGAAAGATGAAACATTCATTTTTACATGTCAAAAAGAACAAACAACCTTTTTATGAGAAATATTATATTTTTAAATAATTTTCAATGATTTTTCAATGACTTCTGCCATTCAAGAATTTATTTTTAAAAATCGGATATACTTGGATCGTTGGAAATCCATTCATAGTGATATAAAAAAGTCAAAAAAAAAATAAAATTAGTTAAATACGCAATTTTAGTATATTTAACATCGTTCTCATAAATATTACTTTCCAAGATTTGTCATTTCTTCTTTACTATAATTAATAATATCAATGTAAATTTAAAACTACACTCTTCAGTAGAGCGAAGTAAAAATGCTAAAATTAATCGAATCGTTTGAGCTGAAGGGATAGTAATTTGTCGGTCGACATCCAAAACAAGTATAGAAAAAAATTTTGAAATCGGTTAATATCTTCTGTTCTCTTGTCTAAATTTACAATTAAAAATTTGTTATATTCAAAAATAAATGTTGCCTCATGTAGAATTATTTTAAAATCTACAAAAACATGTTTTTTTGATTGATTCGAACCTGAAATTTCTTCAGCTTAAACCAAAGAAACTTGTTATTATTTTTTATTCATGGGAAACATATTTTTCGTGATGTTTATAACATTCCAAAATCGCAACAAAGAATATGAAATCCCAAAAATCCTAAATCACGACAAAATTTTTTCCGAAAAAGCAAAATGATAAAAAGTTTCTTTGGTCCAAGCTGAATAAATTTCATATTCGACATATTCAACTTTTTTTTAAATGTGTGCATATGACTCAATAAAACATCTTTTTGCACTAGTAAAAGCTGTAAATATAACAAATTTGTCATAATTTTTGAACCAATAGGAAAAATTCATAAATAATTTATTTAAGTTCTATAATTGCTTTAATTATTATTCAATAATGGATACACTTACTAATTTCAGAGAATTTCCCGCGTAATTCAAATATTGTATTTTCAAATATCGCATATTTAAAGAGAAAAAGGGAAAAAGGGGAAGTTTTTTCAGAATAGGAGAAAAGGGGGAATTTCAAAAAAAAAAAAGGGGGAAGACTGTGCACCCTGTCAATACAAGTGAGGGGCCGTCCATAAACTACGTTACCTTCAATATCAACTTAATAAGCTTGAAAATTAGTTTTACATCATACTATTCACCTCTTTTCCCCTTTTTTAAATAATTCCTCGTTTTCACGTTTTTTTCGCTTGAATACGAACTGAACTAGTAGAACCCAATAAGAAAATCCAACTATTTTTTAGTTTAAAAGTCTGCTATTGTATTTTTGGTTCAGAATTCCTCTCGTTTGATTAAAAATTCTACGATTTGGTTGATTACTTTTAACTATTTTGTTGAAAATTTGTTTCATTTTTGGTCGAAAATTAATTTTTTTCTAACTGAAAAATGAAATATTTCATTGTTGGTTGAAAATTGATCTTTTTTTAGTTAAAAATCGTCTATTTAGTTTAAAAATGGTCTCTTTTAGTTGAAAATTCAAATACTTGGTTAGAAATTCATGCATTAGGGTGCCCAGAAAGATGTGTGTTGGAAAAAAGCTTCCTTTTAATGAAAAAATACTACCACATTTGTCATTTATTTAGAAAAAATTATTTAGAGATTCTGCTAGGCCACTTTATGTCTGAAGATTAATTTTCTTAGTTTTCAATTTTGTTAAGATACCTTTTCAAGGCTATAAAATTTTTTCACTTCTAGAAAGTATTTGTTATTTATTTATCTGAAAAGGATGTGAGCTAGTTTTAATTAAGGCCGATTTCGATCAATTATACGTTTTTATCAATTTTGCTTATCGATTGCATTGAATTTTTAATTGCTGAAAATAAGACGTGATATAAAATGATAGGTAAAAATAAATTTTAAATGTATTCCTTATTACTTTTAGTGGTGAGAGAATTTTTAGTCTTAAATCGGTATTTAAATAAAATTGAAGAGTAATCAAATTCATTTTCAGTCCTAAAACGGCCTAGTGGAACTTTGCAAAATAAAAATCACAAATTTTTGTATGCTCCGTATAATGGGTTTTGTTAAAAATTCATATTCTTTGGTAGTAAATTTATTTTATTTGTTAAAAAATGATCGTTTGGATTGACAATTCAACTATTTGGTTGAATATTCAACTCTTGTTGAAAATTCAGTTTTTTGTTGAAGATTCATAATTTTTATTAAAAATTTAACTATTTGGATAGATATTCGATGTCTTCTTTTTCTGGTTAAGAATTTTTTTTCAACTGAAAATGTAACTACTCCATTTTTTGTTGAAAATTGCTATTTTTAATTGAAGATTGATCTTTTCTAGTTGAAAATTCATGTATTTTGTTGAAAATTCGTCTTCTTTGGTATACAATTAATCTTCTTGGTTGATATTCGTTCTGTTTGTTTAAAAATACAACTGTTTTGTTGAAAATTAATCTGTTTTGGTTGGAGATTCATCACTTTTGTTGAAAATTCGTCTTTTTGGATTGAATTCAACTGTTTTTTATTTTAAATTAAGATCTTTTTGGTTAAAATATCAACTTTGTAAGAAATTCAATTTTTTTGGTTGAAGATCCGTCGTTTTAATTGAAAATTTCACCATTTGGTTGTAAATTGACTTTTTTGTTGAGAATTTAACTGTTTTGTAGAAAAGTCAACTATTTAGTTAAAAATTAAATTATTTTTTTGAAAATTCGTTTTTTTTTTATTGTTACAAATTTAATTTTTTTTCTGAAAACTAAAGTACTCCATTTTTGATTCGCAAATTATCCTTTATAAGTTGAAAATTCAACTATTTGGTAGAAAATTAGTCTTTTTGGGTAGAAAGCTAATCTTGTTTGTTGATAATTCATCTTTAACTTGAAAAAAATTTAATTCAACTATTTGAAAATTCGTTTTTCTTTTCGTTGCAAATTAATTTTTTAAACAGAAACTGTAACTATTCGAATTTGGTTGAAAATTGATATTTTTTAGTTTTAAATTCAGCTATTGGGTTGAAAATTCATCTTTCTTGATTGAAAATTAACTTTCTGGTAGAAAATTCTTCTGTTTTCTAGAACATTCGACTTTTTAGCTTGAAAACTTCTCTTTCGTTGAAAATTCCACTACTTGGGTAGAAAATTAATCTTATTCGCTGTAAATTCATCTATTTGATTGAAGTGTCAACTATTTTGTTAAAAATCCGTTAAAAATTCATTTTTTTGTTTTTGTTGAAAATTCGCATTTTTTTATTGCAACATTATATTTTTTAGTTGAAAATTCATCATTCTTGGCTGAAAATTCAACTGGCTTCCAGAGAATTCTTCTTTTTGGCTTTAAAATTCAACTACTTGGTTGAAAACGCGACTGTTTTTAGTTGAATTTTAATCTTTCTTGTTTGAAAATGCGAACATTTGTTTGATAATGCATCTTTGTAAAGGGATATCCAATTATTTTGATAAGAATGAATTATTTTGTGGCAAATTCAACTATTTTGTTAAAAATGTTATTAATTTGTTGAAAATTCAACTGTTTTCGAAAAACTTGGTCTGTTTGGCTTGAAGATTCAACTATTTGGTTAAAAGATCCACTATTTTGTTGAAAATTTGTGTCTTGCTTGAAACTTCAAGTATTGGGTTGTTCGTGCAACTATTTAGTTAAAAATTATTTTATTAATGAAAATTCGTCTTTTCTGGTTGAAAATTCATCTCTTGCAGTAGAAAACCTTTTTTGGTTTAAAATTCATCTCTTTAGCTAAAAAAATCTTTTATGATTAGAAATTCATCTCTTTCAGTAGAAAACCTTTTTGGTTTAAAATTCGACTATTTAGTATCAACATTAATTTTATTAAAAATAATTTATTCTCCTATTTTCGTGAAAAATCACTTTGTTCCTCCTGTTTTGAGAACATTTCGGGCTGTGAAGTCTTATAAACAGCCCCTCACTAAAACGCAAAAAAAAGAAACTTTTAAAAATGTACAGCTGCCTAAATTTACTGTTTTCACAGATGAAATCTTGGGCAGAGAGTAAGCAGATGCCAGGTCAGTTTACAGGTAGCACTGGCGTAAAAGTACTGACACCAGCAGAACTTACATCAGGTTATCAAGCTTGGGCTCGTAAGGTAACAATATTGACTTGAATTCTGATATATTTCTCTCCAAAAACTATAAATCCAACCTCCTGAAATTGCATTCACAGTTTGAAGCTTTCGTTCTTTTTAAACTTTGTTTAGATGTCGAATGTTTCATAAGTGAAAATGCGTATTTCGATAAACAATTTCAACCACCGTAACAGTTTAAGGATTATTAAACAACAAAAAAACACTTTCTCAGCTTATACCTTCGGTATATGCGATGAGAATGTAAAAAGTTGACATTGCGTCTAACAAGTTTTCAGGTACAGTTTCGACAAAGACCACTTGAGGCCTCTGAGATCTCGTGTAGGATTTGAAAACCGAATAAAGATTGTAAAAAATGTGAGATCATGAATTTGTTTAATATTTTTGCTAAATGTGAACCTCTTTCTGTATATTTTACTTTAAATTGACATATGGCCAACAAAAATGGATGCTTTATCGTAATTTTTATTCGGTTTTATCGGAATTCCAGGTGCCTTAAGGAAAATAAAAGGTCTAGAAGAAACTGTGTTGCAGGCAGAGACTATTTCTATTTAGAGGTAGAATCTGTGCCTGCACGGACGCAGGAGTACCGTTGCATTTCACGATTATACGTGATTTCAAAAAAATCTGATGCCATTCAGACGGTATTAGTCGTTAAAAATAAAAATCATTTAAAGTAAATCGTCTTGAAGAACTCTTGAGATAGAAATAATTTTAAACAGCTATGATTTTCAAATTGTTTTAGAATCACATTTTATCTTCTTCATATTCGAAAAATAGAAATTTTGAATAATTTAAAAATTAAAGTTCATCAGAGTGAATAGTCAACGGTCTCGTGCGAGATTATTGCTAATTCTCATCAGCTTATTATAACAGGATTTTGTCAGAAGCCATTTCCATGATAAAGCTGGGATATTTAGCAATAGTCTACATCCACCTGAGGATTTGTTACAGGCACCTGACTACATCAGAAAAGAAACACCGGTGGCAGCCTGATCCGTCATTAATGCTTTTTGCTGGTAAGTATTGTAATTTTTGAAGCTACAGATTCAAGTTTATTGTCTTTAATTCTATTTATTTGTCATTCGTGGAGAAGTAAAACTAACCATTTTTTCTTAAGGTTGTTGGAATCTCCATCCACAAACCTAAAATCATGAGGGTGACATTTTCTCTATATTTTTAGTAAAAGAAACTCATCTGACTGAACAAATGCTATATTCATTATTTTAGGTTGAAAGTGAAAAAATTAATGTGGGCAAATCCTTAATTCCATTTCAAATGTCACTTGAATCTCATAATCTTGAAAAAATCTCTAAAATTTTAGACTAATATTTAGTTTAACGAGGAGCTGACCATTACTGAATTGAAATTTGCATCTGATTCTGAATTCTTTTTCTTCTCTAGAATTCTTCGTCTATTCTTGAATTATTTCAATCGACTTAAATTATTATGAATTTCCTTGAATTTACTTGAAAATGTTCAATTTTATCAAATTCCCCCGAATTCTTTTACTATTATGGAATCATTTTTATTCGTCTAAATTCTATTACATTATTATTAATTTCTTTGAATTCTTCGAATTCTCTTTAGTTTCTTTAATCCTCTTTAATTTTTGATTTTTTTTAAATTCCTTTATTTCTCGCGAACACTTTAAACTTTCATCAATTCTTCAAATTCTGACGAATTCCTTTAACTCTATTAAATTCCCGTAACTCTTTTGAATGTCTTTAATTCTCTTAAATTCTTTAAATTTGATTGAATTCATTTGAATTCTTTTACTATGGTCGAAGTGTTTTAATTCTATTAAAGTATTATGAATTTCCTTGAATTCGTCGAATCCTCTTTTATTTCTTTGTTTCGCTTTCATTTTTGAAATTTTTGTACCTCTATTTCTCTTGAATTAATTAAATTTTTTCGAATTCGTTTAATTCTCTCAAATTCCCTTGACTCTCTTGAATGCCTTTAATTCTTTTAAATTTTCTAAAATTCTTTGAATTTTCTTGAATTATCCCGAATTCTTTTACTATTATCAAATAGATTCCATTCATTTCAATTCTATTAAATTATTATGAATGTCCTTCAATTTTCGAATTTCTTAAATACATTAAATTCGTTTGAATTCTGTGAACTTTCTTCAATTCTTTAAATTCTCTCGAATTCCTTTAATTCTGTCAGTAACCTTAACTCTCTTGAACGGCTTTAATTTTTTTAATTCCCTTAAATTCTTTGAATTTTCTTGAGTTCTCTTAAATTCTGGTACTGTTATCGAATAGTTTCTATTCATTTCAATTCTATTCAATTATTACGACTATTCTTCAATTTTCGAATTTTTTAAGCTCATTGAATTCATTTGAATTCTTTGAACTTTCTTCGTCGAATTCCTTTGATATTGTAAATACCCTTAACTCCTTTGAATGCTATTAGTTCTCTTAAATTCTTTGAATTTTCTTGAATTTTCTTGAATTCTCCTGAATTCTTTTTACTATTATCAAATTGTTTCCATTTGTTACTATTTTATTAAATTATTATGAATTTCCTTGAATTCTTCGAAACCTTTTTAATTTCTCTATAATGTTTGAATTTTTTTCTGAATTCCTTGAATTCTTGGAACTTTCTTCAATTCTTTAAATTCTCTTTAAATCCTTTAATTCTTTTAAATCCTTTGAGCTTTCTTGAATTCTCCTGAATGATTTCACTGTTATCGAATTGTTTCTATTCATTTCAGTTCTATTAAATTATTATGAATATCCTTCAATTTTTGAATTTCTTAAATTCATTGAATTCTTTAAATTCCATTGAATTCCTTTAATTCTACCAATATCCTTAACTCTCTTGAATGCCTCTAATTCTCTTAAATTCTTTAAATTTGATTGAGCTCTCTTAAATTCTCCTGAATTCTTTTACTATTCGAATTGTTTGAATTCACCTGAATTGTATTAAATTATTAGGAATTTCCTTGAATTCTTCGAATCTTCTTTAATTTCTGTATTCCTCTAATTTTTTAATACCTCTATTTCTGTTGAATTCGTTACATTTTCTCGAATCCCTTTAATTCTCTCAAATTACCTTAACCCTCTTGAATGCCTTTAATTCTCTTAAAGTCTTTAAATTTTCTTCAATTCACCTGAATTCTTTCAGTATTATCGAATTCTTTCTATTCGTTAATATTCTATTAAATAATTAAAAATTTCCTTGAATTCTTCGAATTCTCTTTAATTTCTTTATTTCTCTTCAACAAAATTCTTTAAATTTTCTCAGATTTCCTTAACTCTCTTGAATGCTTTTAATTCTCTTAAATTCTTTGAACACTATGGATTGTTTGGAATTCTTTGAATTCTTTACATTCTTTTCGAATATTGAATTCAGGTGTACGTCAATATTTCTAGTGGTTAAACCCACGGTCAACTGCAAAACCATTAACAAATTTTTTCATTGCAAAAAACTGTCGTGAGACGACAATTTTAAATCCTAGTGACATCTTAAACAGTTAATACTAAACAACTTACAAGATTATATTTTTCAAAGCTGACAATGATACAAAAGGCACTTAACAATTCCTTTTGTAAGCCAGACTTCTTAAAAATGTGCGTGTTGTAAATGCAACATGAATTTGGGTTTCAAATTGACAAAACTACAATCAAATTTATATTTTCGATATCCCGTTGTATAAAATAATTAACTTCATCTTTGAAACTCCATCTAACTCAGTTTCTTATCTTAATTAATTACTTAGGATCAATTGACGTCGGCACTGCCAGTTTCGGGAGGGATGGGAATGGCCTTGCTTCAAAAAATGGGCTGGCGACCTGGGGAAGGATTAGGGAAAAATAAAGAAGGTACTCTAGAACCTCTACAACTGGAAGTCAAATTGGACAAGAGAGGTCTAGTTTCGGATCAGGACGTCGGAAGAAAACCCGGAAAGTCTCAGAAGCCTGTGGTGCCAACTATAAAAACTTTAGAGGGTAAACTGGAATTAAAAAAAAATACATCTAAATCTTAATGAATGCCCCTAATGAATAAATATTCAACATATCTCATGTTCTCCTTAGGCAAACATCCAGTTTCACTTTTGGGCGAATTCTGTTCGAAGCGCAAACTTGGAATTCCAGTTTACGAACTTTGCTTCGAATGTGGACCAGATCATAAGAAGAATTTCCTATTCAAAGTAAGCATAACTTACTAATTAAAACCCCATACCGAAAGGGTTAATTACTCGTATTTTTGGTGTATACTGGATTGCATGGGATTGCATATATGAAAAATATTGCACCAAACATCTGTGAATTCCCTTGATATCTTTAAAATCGGTTTAAAAAATTTAATAGAAATCCCTGAAAACCTTTTGGAATCTCTTGAAATACATTAATACCTTTGGAAATATTTGTAAATCCATTCAAATCTGTTGAAATCCCTTGAAATTTGTAAAATCCCTTCAAATCAGTTGAG
Organism: Andricus grossulariae; assembly: GCA_011634705.1. Lineage (NCBI taxonomy): Eukaryota > Metazoa > Arthropoda > Insecta > Hymenoptera > Cynipidae > Andricus > Andricus grossulariae. The sequence continues at coordinate 9,950 of JAABKJ010003176.1, forward strand.
ATCCCTCGAATATAAATTAAATTAAACTTATTTATTAAAGTTCTCTAAAAAAAAAACGTTCCTTAGAAATCTTTGAAATTCTTGGAGATTTAATAAAAACCTTTAAATTTTGTGCAATTCTTTGAAATACATAAATATCTCTTAAAATCTTTGGAAATCTTACAACATTCTTTGAAATCCCTTGATATTTTTTATATCTCTTAAAATCCTTTGGAATCCCTTGAAATCTTTGGAAAACATAAAAATCCATTTAAAAAGGTAGGCATAAATCATTTGAAATCCCTTGAATATAAATTAAATTAAACCTATTCATTAAATTTCTCTAAAAAAAAAAGGTTTGAAACCCTTGCAATCCTTGGAGATGTAATAAAATCCTTTAAATCTTGTGAAATTCCTTGGAATACATTAATATCCCTTGAAACGTTTGGAAATTCTACAAAATTCATTGAGATCCCGTGACATTTTTTATATCACTTAAATTCCTTTGGAATCCCTTGACATTTTTGGAAAGCGTAAAAATCTATTTTAAAAAGTAGGTATAAATCAGTTGAATATAAATTAAATTAATCTTATTCATTAAAGTTCTCTGACTTGTCAAAGTCCTTTAAATCTTGTGAAATTCCGTAAAATACCTTAAAATTCCTTGAAATCTTTGGGATCGCTAGGAATCCCTTGAAATTTAATTTAATTTATTTTTCAAAATTCACTAGAAATATCTTGAAATCTTTGGAAATCCTATAAAATTATTTGAACTCTCATAAAATTTTGAAATCTCTTGAAATGATTTGGAATTTCTTAAAATGCCTGGAGGTGTTTGGAAACTTTAAAAATCGTCTGAAATCCCTCAATATGTTTCGAAATTCCTTAAATTCCTTTGAAATTATTTTCATTTTTTGAAATCCTTTGGAATACCTAAAAAATTTTGGAAATCGTACAAATTTATTTGAAAAAGTAGATATAAATAATTTTAAGTGCCTTGCAATTTTGATATCTCTTGAAATCCTTTGAAATTTCTTAAAATATCCGGAAATATTTCGAAATCTTTAAAATCCTCTAAAATCCCTTGAAATGTTTAGAAATTCCTTGAAATCGCTTGAAATCTTTGGAAAAGATACAAATTCACTTAAAAAGTAGGTATAAATCCGTTGAAATCTCTTGAATATAAATTAAATTAAACTTATTCATTAAAGTTCTCTAAAAAACAAAACAATTTAAAACCGTAGAAATCTTCGAAATCCCTGGAAGTCATTGGAGATTTCTTTAAATATCCGGAAATCTTTAAAATTCCTTGAAATTCCTTAAAAGTTTTTATTTATTTTCAAATCCTTTAGGAATACCTTTAGAAACAAATTTTAGTCAAAGGTCTGTATATATGAGATTTTCTTGTTGAAAGTTATTGCTTGGCATCTTACAGTTAATGTGCAAAGAAAATTAAAATCATTCACAGATCGCATTTTGAAATAAATCGTTTTTCGTATCACTGATTGGATAAAAAATGAAGTTTTAATATATTAGTTCCATTTTTAAACATTTATTTCAATTTTAACATCAAAAATTAATTTTCAACCAAAAAGATGAAGAATATATATATTTATTCTGTTCAAAATTCATTTTTTTGTTGTTGAAATTTTAACTATTGGGTTAAAAGCTTATTTTCTTATTGTTAACATTAAACTGTTTAAAAATTGAACTAACTCATTAAAACTTCATTTTTGTATCCAATCAGTAATAACAAAAATCGGTTTATTTCAGAATGCGCCTTGTGAATTATTTTAATTTTCGCTGCACAATAACTGTGAGATGCCAAATAAAAACTTTAAATAAGAAAAATGTATATGTGCAGACCTTCGATTAAAATTTGTTTCAGCCGCACCGTGCTTAGAAATCATTGAAAGACGTAAAAATCCATTTCCAAAAGTAGGTATAAATCATTTGAAATCCCTTGAATATAAAGTAAATTAAACTACATAATTCATTCAAGTTCTTTAAAAAAATCATTGAAAACACTAGAAATCTTTGAAAACCCTGGAAATCCATGGCGATTTATAAAAGTCCTTTAAATATTATGAAATTCTCTGAAATAACTCAAAATCCCTTGAAATCGCTAGGAATCCCTTGAAATTTTATTTCATTTCATTTATTTTCTAAAGTTCCCTAGGAATATTTGGTAAACTTTGGAGATCCTATAAATTTTTTTGAAATATCTTGAAAAGATTTCGAATTTCTTAAAATACCCGGAAATATTTGGAAATCTTCAAAATCCTCTAAAATCCCTTGAAATGTTTCGAAATTCCTTGAAATCCATGAAAATATTTTTAAATCTCTTGAAAACCCTTCTATCTTTTTAAATTAGTTGAAATATTTGGAAATTCTATAAAATCTTTTAAAATTCCTTACAATCGCCTGATGTGTTGGAAACCTATAAAATACCCTTAAATTTTTATGAAATCTGACGAAATCGCTTAAAATCCTCGCAAGTGCTCTGGAATTTTAACTAATTGTAATTCAAATCAATTCTTTGAATATTTTAACATTCTTTATTTTTTTATAATGATTTTCTATAATGATTTTTCTAGAAGTGCGAAAAAATTATAAGAAATTCATTATAGGAAGATCATTGTAGACCTATACTGAATTTCCCATTAGGCATTAGTATCTTCGTAATGAATATTAATAATTGTCATTTGATTATATCAATAAATAGTTTTTGAAAAATAAAAACTGATTTTCAAACACTCTTATAGTGGACAAATTATTTTTTTACGAAAATATTAACAAAATAAGGATTAGTCGTAAAAGGGGATTACAAGGGATTTTCAAAGATTGCATGGAATTGCAAAGAATTGCAGAGAGTGTACACCAGATTGCCGGAGTAATTAACCCCTCCCCCATAATAATAAGATCCATCTCTCTCTATAAAATTGCTTTTTCTTTCAGGTGAAAGTAAACGGCATTGAATACAAGCCTAGCGTTGCAAGTCCAAATAAGAAACAAGCAAAGGCAGAGGCGGCTCAAATTTGTTTACAAACGATAGGCCTCCTGGCTTCTTAATTTGATAAAAGCTTATCAGTTTAAAACTTTTTTTCTGATCTCTTTTATCTTTTATTGTTATGTAAATAAGTCAGAACCAAGGTGAACTTTGATCTGTATTTTCTGTATATATTAGACATTACATGTACTTTTTTTTTAATGTACATACTCCTATAAAGGTAAGAATTTGGTATAAGCCTGCTAAAGAGAAAGGCGAGAATGAAAGCTTTATTACCTTTGATTATTGTAGTTCTAATAAAAAAAAATAGCCTGAAAACGTTTTTTAATTAATTTTCGCGAATGAATAGTAATAGAATCTCGGTCAGAACGAAATATTTAATATCAAAATAAAAAACGTATTTTCTACATCATTTAAATAATAATACAGTTATCTTAACTTACATAAAACTTATTCGGTCATTAGAACGTTGACGTAAGGATTATTGTGGGCGAGAATCTCATCTTTAAAAACAGAGATTTTAGATTTTAACTCGTCGAAGGAGAGGGACTTGTCCAAACTTTTACACTTTTTCGCAAAATCGGCGATTAACTCTTGACCTTCCTGCAAAGAGATAGTTTAGGAGATATTTAATGTTATTTCTAGCTGGAAATGAGGAAAAGGAGAAAAAAGTATTTACCTTAATGATTTTCCGTCTTTTCTCCGGATTATCGGATCCTTCGAAAACTTTTCCCTGCACGTCTTCCAATTCTCTCTGCTTTCGCTTCGCAAACTAAAATCAAACCAGACTTTAGCCATACTTAAATTTGGATAACAATATTTATATTATTTTCATCATTACCTCAATCACTTCTTCAGGAAAATGGGCCATCTTAGCCACGTGAATTCCGAAACTTTGATCGCAAATTCCAGGCATCACTTTGTACAGCAAAGTAAGTTTATCATCTCCAACGAGGGCAGTAACGTGTCTGTTTTCAACAGCTGGCACTTCCTCAGCCAGCCTTGTAATTTCATGGAAGTGAGTTGCAAACAAACTGTAGCATTTAACTTCTTTCGCTAAATGCCTGCAAAGAAATAAAAATTTATTAAATTATTAATTTACTTATTATTATTAAATTACGTAATAGCTCAAGGGGGAGGGAGGGATCGAGAGATTCTTTTACGATTTATTACCGTGGGGGGGGGTCTTCATTCATGTACGTAATTTTTGGAAATTCGCAAATGAAATAAATAACTCGCAGTAATTTTACAGAAATTTAATATAAAATTAACTTTACGCGCCAAAGAAACCTGGTGAGTGAGAAACGAACCTAGCCAACAACAATTTTAAAAAAATCCAGGTTATTTTACTGGTCAGAGAAAAGTCAGGGATTTAGAAACAAAAATTTTGCAAAAGTGAGGGAATTTTTATAACTTTAAATAACTGTCGAACAGAAAAAATGTGAAAATTTTGTATTTTAATTTGTTAAAAATGTTACAAGTTTAAGATTCTGGTATTTAATTATTATTAAGGGTCAGGGAAAAATTAGGGAATTTTTGTAATGAAGTTTTGCGGTAACCCTGATGTAATATTCTTGTTAGTAATTTATTTGCCTTGTATTTATTTATTTTGTTTGCAGTTGCTTCCTCCTGAAGATCATCTTTTTAGATATAAATTTTATTATTTCTTTGAAAATTCAACAATTTTGTTAAAAAGTCATCCTTTTTGGTGGAAAATTCGCCTATTTCGTAGAAGATGTACTTGTTTAAAATTCATAATTTGGTGCTGAAAAGTCAATTAAAATCTTTTTCGAATGAAAATTCAACTATTTTGTTGAAAATTCGTCTTTTTGGGTTGAAAATTCAAGTATCATCGTAAAATTTTACTTCTTATTTAAAATTCATTGCTTTGTTAAAAATTCAACTTCTTGGTAGAAAATGTACTTGTTTAAAATTCATAATTTGATGCTGAAAAGTCAATTAAAATCTTTTTCGAATGAAAATTCAACTATTTTATTGAAAATTCGTCTTTGGGTTGAAAATTCAAGTATCATCGTAAAATTTTACTTATTATTTAAAATTCATTGCTTTGTTAAAAATTCAACTTCTTGGTAGAATATGTACTTGTTTAAAATTCATATTTTGGTGTTTAAAAGTCAACTGAAATCTTTTTTTGGATGAAAATTCAACTATTTTTCAACTCTTCCCGTTGGAAATTCAATTTTTGTACAGAAAATTCATTTTTTTTCAATGAAATTTCATATTCCTTGGTTGAAATATCAACTATTACAATTTTTTTTTTAGAATTCATCTTTTTTATTTGAAAATGTAATTATTTTGTTCAGAATTTAATATGTTGTTGAAGATTCAAGTATTTTGTTAAAGTCATCTTTTATGGTAGAAAAGTCATTTTTTCGTTTAAAATAAATAAATTTGAAACATTTTAATTTGTATCGGAAATATTGTTTTATTTCGTTTTAAAAGATCCATTGTTTAAAAAATTACAAGATTAAAATGCTAGTATTTGAATGTTAATGGGCAGGAAAAATAAAAAATTGGTCAAGGAAAAATCATATAATTTTAAAAAAGTTTTCACCCTGTTATTATTTTAAATACAAGAAATTTCCATTAGTTTGAAGCCCCATATTTGATTATTTCTGGAAACCATAAATTACGTACAGTAAAAGGGTTTGGTTGACAGCTTAATTATTTTGTTAAAAAGTCTTGTCTTGAGTAAAAAGTCCTTTTTGGTTGAAAATTCAACTAATTAGATGAAACTCAATTTTATTGTTAAAAATTGATATTTTTGAGTTGAAAATTCGTCTTTTTGAATGAATTAAACTATTTTTGATTTAAAATTTAAATTTTTTTGGTTGATACATCAACTATTACATTTTTTGTTTCAAATTGATATTTTATGGTTGAAAATTTAACTACTTAGTGAAAAGTTGCACTACTTTGTTGAAAATTAATTTTTTTTTTGTTCACGATTCATAATTTTAATTGCAAGTTCATTTCTTTCGTTGAAAATTCACTTTTTTGACCAAAATTGTTATTTTCGGGTAAAAAATTCAACTATTTTGTAGAAACTTTGTCTTTTTTCCTTGAAAATTCAACAATTTGTTTGAAATATCAACTATTTCATTTTTTTAGAATTCATCTTTTATAGTTGAAAATTAAACTACTTGGTTGAAAATTAATTTGTTTGGTTAAAGATGAATAATTTTAGGTGGAAATTAGTCTCGTTGGTTGAAAATTTAACTATTTTGTTACAAATTCGTCTAATTGGCTTAAAAATTCAACTATTTTGTTAGAAAATTCAAGTATTTGATTGAAAGTTTAAATAATTGGTTTAAAGTTGAACTAATTTTGTTGAAAATTAATTTTTTATTCAAGATTCAGCACTTTAGTTTAAAACTCAGCACTTTGGTTGGGAATTGATGTTTTTTTCGTAAAAAATTGATCTTTCTTAGTTGAAAATTTATCTTTTTGGTTGAAAATTCATTTTCTTTGGTTGAAAATTCATCATTTTGGTTGAAATTTTAACTTGATGCGTTTCAAATTGAATTTAATATAGTATAAACTTTGATTTTATTTAGTTTAGAAAATATTTGAAATTGATATAAAAAAGAATCTCTCTCAAAGCGTCTTGCTTTTTAATGTCTTAAATTTCTGTTTATGATTCTTAAAAAATTAATCGAAACCTTGTAAAAAAAAGAGGGGAAAGTGAAAAATTCTCGATTTTAGTTTTTTTAGAAGATTTTTCAAATTTAAGGGGAAAAGGGAATTAGGTAAAAAGAAGGGGACAGACTGTGGTCCCTGAATAAGTTCTTAATATATGTTTCTTATTTGTTTACTTACTCAGCAATAGCCCAAGCGATGCCGCAACCCTCGTAAGTGGAAGTTCCTCTTCCGAGTTCATCAATGATGACCAACGAATTGCAAGTTGCAGTCTAAAATCATTTTGATAAACTTCAGAATATGTTGAATTTAAAAAGAACGGAGAATTATGGAATTTCAGGACTTGGACTTACTCTAATAATCGCAGCAGTTTCGACCATTTCTGCCATGAAAGTTGAAAGACCCTTAATCTGCGAATCATCAGCGCCGATTCGAGCCAAAATACAATCAAGTAGGGAAATTGAGGCTTTATCACAAGGTACGAAGCTACCAATGTGAGCCAACAAAGCAGCAACACCCGCGGATCTGATATAGGTACTTTTTCCTCCCATATTGGGCCCCGTTATTATGTAAAAATGGCTTTCATCTAAAATTAAGACATCCTTCAAATAAGAAACAATTGAACCAAATAAGTAAATAAACGCCCTATCTTTTCAGCCAATTTTAAAGTAGATTCAAATGCTCAAAGCTAAACATCAAATTAAATCAGTCAAATATCAAATCAAAGGCCTTAAATATTCTTTGTTTTGAAATATTGTAAATCTAAAGGATTGAACATTTTTAAATTAAATGCCGCCACATTTTAACGATTCCGGAAACAAGTATTTAAAAATGTACACATAAATTCGAAACGTTTCAAATTTAATAATTCAAGAACCTCATTTTATATTGGAAACATTCGAAATTAAACGATTCTAAAATTCGTTTAAAACAAACCACTTTTACGATTAAAATTAGACAGATCTATTGGGTTTTCCAATTTGAAATAATTCAATTTTAAACAATTTCAAGACATATCATTTTGAAGGATTCAATTAGAAAATCGTTTAATTTTGAGCTTATTTAGAATAGCTCATTCTCAGAATTTTCCACAGTCAATTATTCAATTTTCAAAATTACAGATCACTTTCAAAAATATTTAATTAATTTTAACAAAAGTCATTCTGTTTGAAATATTTCTTGCTGAACTGTTAAACTTGTCAAAATATATTGTATTTTCAAGAAAATAGTTCAATTTCCAACCAAAAGAGACGAATTTTCAGCCTAAAAGCGAATTTTCAAGAAAAGAGTTGAATTTTAAAGTTAAAAAGTCGAATGGTTTAGAAAACAGTTAACTTTTAAACCCAAAAGATTAATTTTAAACCAAACAGTTGCATTTTCGACCAAAAACAAAACAAATTTTTAACCTAACAGATGCATTTACAACCGAATTGTTGGATTTTCAACATACTAGTTGAAGTTTTAACCAAATAGTTGCATTTTTAGCCCACAAAGATGAATTTTTAATTAAGCAGTCGAATTTACTATGTGTCCAATTTAAATAAGAAATGAATTAATTTTGAAGATAGCATTTATCATGTGTCCAATTTAAGTAAGAAATGAATTAATTTTCAAGATAGCATTTATCATATAGACTAGAAAATGGATTTTATTTTCAAAGCCAAAGCCAAATTTTTATAATACATTTGAATTTTTAACCAAGAAAGATGAATTTTCAGCTAAGAACTTTTCTACCAAAAAAGATACATTTTCAATCCGAAAGGGCGAATTTTCTATCCAAAAAGACGAATTTTCAAGAAAACATGAATTTTTGACCAAGAAATATAACTTTTAACAAAATGGTTGAATTTTTAACCAAATAGTTGAAATTTCTAGCAAACAAGACGAATTTTTACCAAAAAACTGACATTTTTAACTAAGTAGTTGCATTTTCAATATACGAAGATGAATCTTCAATCAACTGGTCAAATTATCAAACAAAAAAGATTAAACTTCAACCAAATGGTTACATTTGCAAGATAAAAGACGAATTTGTTTAGAAGACAGTTAAATTATCTGCCTGAAAAGTTAAATTTTCAACAAATAGATCGTTTTCATTTAAGAAAGATGAATTTTTAATCAAATAATTCAACTTTCAAACAAAAGTAATTTTCAACCAAACAACAAATAGTTGGACAATCAAGAGAGACGAAATTTCTATAAAATAGATGAATTTTTAACCAAATAGTTCAATTTTCAAGCCAAAAGAAGAATTTTTTAAAAGACAGTTGAATTTCAAACAAACAGATCGTTTTCGAGCAAGAATTATGATTTTTTAATAAAATTGTTGGACTTTCAATCAAAAGAGAGGAATTTTCAACAAAATATTAGAATTATCAAGCTAAACACGAATTTTTTAAAAGACAGTTAAATTTTGAACAAAACAGTTCATTTTTGAACCAAGAAAGATCAATTTTCTACCATAAAAGAGGATCTTGTATGTAATCCAAGAAGATGAGTTTTCTATCCAAAGAGATGAATGTTCAACAAAATAGTTGAATTTTCGACCAAAAAGATTACTTTTCAACAAAATAATTAAAACATCATCAAAATATTCGAATTGTTATTGGGTTCTATTAACTGAGTTCGCATTTAAGCGAAAAAATGAGAAAGAAAGGTGAAAAAAGAGGAATTCTTTAAAAAATAGGACAAAATTGAATAGGGGAAAAAGTGTAAAGTCTGTAATTGAATTTGAAATTAATCGATTTTTAACATTTGCAACATAAAAATGTCCAACTGTTAAGGCTTAAAATTTTAAAAAAATTAAAAGTTTGAATACGGATTCCCGCAATTAGAAATTGCTCAATTTCAAGCGTTATTAATTTTTAAATTTCTAAGTATAAAGTTTTAATGATAAAATGTTCCATTTTTAATGTTCTGAATTGAAATAATACAATTTTTTTAATTCAAAAGTTTAATTTTTAAGGTTTGATTGTGATTAAAATTGAAACTAAATTATGCTGAGAAAACCAGAAAAGTCGATTAGTCGCATTTTTCTTAGAAAATAGATTTTTTTTTAAAGTCGTAAAAGTCATACGGTCCGAGCCCTGTGGTTGGAAAAATGAATAGTCTTATTTTTAATTTTTATTCTTGATAAATTAGACATACTTTTGACTATTTGATCATTTTTTTTAATCCTGGTTAAAAAATAAATTTACTGTCATTGTGCGGTTTCCTGGTCCAGAAACCACCCTGCCAAAAATATTTAAATCTACTCAAATGTTACTCAATAAACAACAGAATAAAATGAACCTCTTTTTAAGCAGACATCATTAGCAATATAATCCACTCCTTCCTGAATCTCCAAAAGCGGATGCCTGACTTGAACAAGATTCAATATTCCAGCATCACTCGGAAGCATTTCCGGTCGAACAAAGGCCTTTTGAGAGTTAAGAGCGACTCCAGCAAAAGAATTAAAAACGTCGAGATTTGCAACTACATTACCAATTGACTTGACGGTCTCACTATATCCAGCTGAAAATATTTTATTGCATATAAATTATCTTCAGAAGTAATATTTTATTCACACATGAATAAAAACGAAAAGTACCTGCGATGGACGTAATTTCAGCAACGACGCTCTTCTGCGCAGCTTCGTATTTTTCCCGAATACACATATATTCCTCATTCAGGTCACTTAATTTCCTATTCTGGAATCTCACACCACCTTTGTTTGAATCCAAAATCGTGTAAGTTTTGTTATTTCTCAAAACTTTCTCTTCCTTCAAAGTAATGCGAAAGTAGTAGCCGTTTAGCTGATTGGATTCTAATTTAATGGTTTTTCCTGCATCCATTGAAAGATCGTCGGCTGCCTTTTGCAGTTGACGGTGAAGCTTTTTTTCTATATCTTCCATGTCTGATTTATGTTCTGAAATTAAACATAAAAATAGTCTCAGAATACGGTCTACTCAAATACTGGATCAGAATTCCTTAACAATTCCAGGTTTTTACCAGGTATCTCAAGATATTTCCAGGTAAAATTTAATAACTACTTTTTCAATTGTGAAAGTAACTTTATTAAAGGATAAGTAATTTCTTAATTGTACAACTTGCTAGGGCTTTAATTAATAAGTTCAATTTAGAAAGCTTTGGCAAATTATATCACAAGCTATTCTTAAATATATTATCACAATTGAATTTTATCTTCATATACTTAAAATTCAGGGATCTTTATTAATATTTTAAATGGAAGATATTTTTCATTTGAGTAGAAACGCTGTGAAAAAAAAGAGGAAATAAGGAGCTTTTTTCACGAAAATAGGAAAATATATTCTTTTAAGTAAAATTAATGCGGGTACTGTATTAAATACAATTTTAAACGCTTCAAATTCCTGCCATTTCAAGTAAAAATATTGCATTTTCAACAAGGAAGATGCATTTTTAACCAAATAGTTGAACTTTCAACCAAAAAGTTGAATTTTGGACCATAAAGACGATTTTCAACAAAATACATTAATTTTCGACCAAATAGTTGAATTTTCAACTAAAAAGGTTTAATTTTCCACCAAAAATGACAAATTATCAACAAAAAATGGACTAGTTGAATATTTAGTTCAACAAAAAATTAATTTTTAACAAATTAGTCCAATTTCCAACCAAAGAAATGATTTTTCAACTAAAATGATGAATCTTTAACTGAGATACTTCAATTTTTAACAAAAAAGATCAATTTTTAAATAAGAACATTAATTTTCCACTACAAAAGATCAATTTTAAACCAAAACTAGAATAGTTATATTTTCAGTTTCAAAAATTAATGTTTAACAAAAAAACACACCATTCTCTACAAAATGGTTAAATTTTAAATCAAAGTGATGAATTTTCAACTTAAATGACGAATCTTCAACTGGAATCATTGAATTTTAAACCAAACAGATGAATTTTCAAATAAAAAGATGAATATTTAACTGGAATACATTAATGTTTAACTAAAAAAGAAAAATTTGTATCAACAAACAGAATGGTTAAATTGTCAGTTTAAAAAAATAAATTTTGAACCAAAGAAATGAATTTTCAACAACATTTTTGGAATATTCAACTGAATTAGGTAAATTTTCAGTTAAAATGTTAAATTTCCAACCGAAAAAAATGAATTGTTAACATAATAGTTCAATTTTCAATTGGAATTTTCAGTTAAAAAAATAATTTTCCATCAAAAAAGAAACAAATTTACAACAAAATAGTTCAACTTTTATCTAAAGAGATGAATTTTCAATTAAAATTATGAATCTTCAAACGAAAAATTAATTTTTTCCAAAATAGTTAATTTTGCAGAAAATAGTTTTTAACAAAATAGTTAAATTTTCAGGCAAAGTGATGAAATTTCAACTAAAATTGTCAAACTTCAACTAGAATAGTTGAATTTTAAACGAAACAGATGAATTTTGAACTAAAATTATGAATATTTAACTGGAATAGTTTAATTTTCAACCAAAAAGATGTATTTTCAATTAAGAAGATTAATTTTCTAACAAAAAATACCAATTTTCAACAAAATACATGAATTCTCAACTGAAAAAGATAAATTTTCAACGAAAATTTTATAACGTTCAACTGGACTAGTTGAATTTTCAATTTAAAAAATGAATTTTCAACTGAAAAAAAAACGAATTTTTAATATTTTCAGTTAGAAAAGATATTAATTTTCAACCAAAAAAGAAACGCATATACAACAAAATAGTTACATTTTTGTTAACAAAAGTGATGATTTTTCAATTAAAATGATGAATCTTCAACCAAAAAATTAATTTTTACCAGAAGAGTTAATTTTCAAATAATACTTCGATTTTCAACAGTTCATATTTCACCTAAAACAGATTTTAATTTTTAATCAAAAACATTTGAATTCAAGCATTTTCAAGCAAAAAGACGAATTTTCAACTAAAAAAGATAAATTTTCAATGAAAAATAGAATAGTTAAAAGAATTAATTTCCAACCAAAAAGAAACAAATTTTTAACAAAATAGTTAAATTCAGTAACATAAAACTACTTTTACAAATTTAAAAAAAAATATTGTTATTTAATTGTATATAACATTTTTTTTTAATTTGACACGCCCTCAAAAAAATTCCCTGACTTTAAAAAAAAATCCCTGCTATTTCCATGTTTTTCCAGGTATATAAAAATTCCCTGCCAATTTCCGGTTTTCCAGGTGAGTAGAAACCCTGACGCTGCAAAAATAGTTTATATATTTTTTTTAAATAAATTAATACCTTTCAGTTCATCGTCGAAATCAGGTCTCACCATAAAATCTCCCCTTTCAGCCGCCTCCAAATCGATCGTCTGTTCGACCATCTGCTGGAACTTATCCAGATCTTGAATCAATTCCGCCAACGGATCGATAATCATAGCCTTCATGGCAGCCGCGTCTGTCGCGTTAGACAATTGTTCGAGAATTTGCGGCAAATTATTACCACACAACCAGATTCTAGGTACAGAAAAAAGTTTATAAAAAAAAATTAGAAAAATTGAGACAAACTGAAAGTAAATTATAGCAGCAGTCCGCTGCTTTACCTAATCCCTTTTTTACCCCTTAAATTTGAAAAAATCCCGTAAAACACCTAAAATCGAGAATTTTAAGCCAATCTTCCCATTTTCCCTCTTTTTTTATAAGGTTTCGATTCTCTTTTTAAAAACATAAACAGAAATTCAAGATAAGAGAAAACAAGGCCGTTTTCAAAGAGATTCTTTTTGATGATACCAATTTCAAACTTTTTATATTATTTTATTTTAATATAATAGGGGAATAATATTAAATTCAAATTGAAATGCTATACATTCTTAATATTTCTAATAAAAATATTGCATTTTCAACAAAGTAGATGATTTTTTAACCAAATAGTTGAATTTTCAACCAAAAAGATGAATTTTTAACCAAGAAGATTAATTTTCTACCAAAAGAGATAAATTCTCAGCTAAAAATGAAATAGTTTAATTTCAACCAAAAAGGATTTTAATTTTAAATCAAAAACAGTTGAATTGATCAAACAAAGACGGCAATTGATTGAAATCATTTTTCCTTTCTTAACTGACAAATTTTTGTTTGTTTGGAAAATTCAACTATTTTGTGAACATTCATCTTTTTGGTTTGAAAATTCATCTCTTTCTGTAGAAATTTCACTTTTTTTGGTTAAAAATGCATTTATCTGGTTCAAAATTAATCTGTTTCAATTGAAAATGAACTTTTTTGTTGAAAATTCAACTATATGGTTAATAATTTATGTATTTTATTGAAAAGGCGTGTTTTCTAACAGAAAATTAATCTTTTTGGTTGAAAATTCAACTATTTGGTTAAAAATGTATGTATTTTGTTGAGAATTCATCTCTTTTGGTAGAAAATTAATTTTCTGTGTTGAAAATTCACATTTTTTTCATTCATTCATCCATCATTCATTCATCATATTTTTATTTAAAAATGCAACTGTTTCGTGTTTGGTTGAACATTAATCTGTTTTGGTCGATGATTCGACTATTTTGTTGTAAATTCGTCCTTTTTGGCACAATTCAACTGCTTTTGATTTAAAATGATAATCTATCCTTGTTTACAATATGAACTATTACATTTTTTGTTGAGAATTCATACTTTTTTGTTGGAAATTCAACTACTTGGTATTAAATACAATTTAAAACTCTTTAAATTCCTAATATTTCAAGTAAAAATATTGCATTTTCAACAAGATAGATGAATTTTTAACCAAATAGTTGGAATTTCAATCAAAAAGTTGAATTTTCTACCAAAAAAAAAACGAATTTTCAACAAAATACATCAATTTTCGAGCAAATAGTTGAATTTACAACTAAAACGGATCGATTTTCTATCAAGAAAGACAAACTATCAAACAAAAATAGAATAGTTAAATATATAGTTTAAAAAATTAATTTTTATTTTTTATTTTTATTATTATTATTATTATTATTAATTTACAACAAAAATTTTGGAATATTTAACTGGATTAGTTCAATTTTCAGTTGAAAAAATATTTTTCCACCAAAAAAGAAACGAATTTACAACAAAATAGTTCAATTTTCAACCAAAGGGATGAATTTTCTATTAAAATGATGAATATTCAAACAAAAAATGAATGCTTACCAAAAGAGTTAATTTTCAAGAAAATAGTTAGGTTTTCAACCAAAAAAGATGAATTCTCAACGAAAAATGTAATAATGGACATTTCAACCAAAAATGATTTCAATTTTTAAGCGAAAACAGTTTAATTCAACCAAAAATACGAATTTTTAACTAAGAAAGATTTTTCAGTCACAAGAGAACAAAAATTGCAATCAAACTGTTACATATTCAACCAAGAAGTTTAATTTTCTACCACAAACGACAAATTTTCATTGAAAAACAGAATAGTATAATTTTCAGATAAATAAATCAATGTTTAACCAAAAAATACGAATGAATTCATATTTCCAATTGTTTAAGATTGAAATAATAGTTACAATTAGAAGGACGTCATATGCTTTGTAAATGTAACTGAAAGTTAAATAAAATAAAATTCTAAACGTTCACAATTTTGTATCGTTAGTTAAAATTAGAAGTATGTAATTGTCTTTAAAAATGCAAATGAAAGTAAAATAAATGTATAAATCTTCATAATTTGTATTGTTTATTATCTTAATAAAAAAATTATTTTCCAAAAAAAGTGAGGCTA
Organism: Andricus grossulariae; assembly: GCA_011634705.1. NCBI lineage: Eukaryota > Metazoa > Arthropoda > Insecta > Hymenoptera > Cynipidae > Andricus > Andricus grossulariae. The sequence continues at coordinate 25,296 of JAABKJ010003176.1, forward strand.
CATAATTTTAAAAAGAAACATTAAAAAATGAGCCAATAATTCTTGGGAATTTACCAAGCATTATAGAACAAAGTAATCGGAAAGATACAACAAATTATTTTCGAAAAAAAGTGAGGCTATATAAATTTAAAAATAAACATTAAGAAATGAGCCAAAATATTAATTAAAATTGTAATTTTTTCTTTAAAAATAGTTAGCCCCGGATGAAATCATATTTTCAATTGCTTAAGATTTAAAAAAAATGGTTTAAATTTGAAAAAAGTAATACTCGTCGAAAATGTGACTAAACAAAATGAATTTCGAAATATTCATGATTTTTCATTATTAATAATTATAATAAAAAACAACACCTTGTAGTTGAAATTGTACACTTTTCTTAATTTGCTTGAAAGCTATCTAAATTTTGAAAAAATTTTAAAACAGAGAACAGGACAGATGCGATAATCGTCGCGACTCGAAAACACTCGCTGAAATAGAACTGAATAGAGCAATTTTAAACCAAACAGATGAAATTTAAAATCAAATGATAAATATTTAACTGGAATAGTTGAATTTTTAACCAAAAATATGCACTTTCAACCAAGAAGATGCATTTTTTACCAGAAAATACCTATTTGGTGTTTGGTTGAACATTAATCTGTTTTGGTCAATGATTCGATTATTTTGTTGTAAATTCGTCCTTTTTGGCTCAATTCAACTGTTTTTGATTTAAAATGAAAACCTTTTCTTGTTTAAAATATGAACTATCACAATTTTTTGTTAAGAATTAATCTTTTTTTTTTCTTTCTTTTTTTGAAAATTCAACTACTTGGTTAAAGGTTCAATTACTTTGTTAATTCATCAGAAACAGTATGACCCCCCCCCCAATCAACCATTGAGACAATTTTCCGGTATATTGTGATTCGCTGAGATGGCGGACATATTATTTTAGCCAATTAGCGAAGAATTTCAAAAATATTTTTCCAGGTAAAGTAAAGAAACATTGGAATTGGACAACCAGGATAAAATAGTATCTTTAGTGTAACTTTTTTTTCGAAAAAGTAGTACAACAGGGTGTCCAGCGATTCTTAGGAACGAAATTCAAGGTCTTTTCCAGGTTTTCCAGGTCAAGAAGTCAAGTTTTTT
>JAABKJ010003177.1:0-26419 GCA_011634705.1 Andricus grossulariae
GTATAATTCTAGCAGCAGGTGGGCAGGAAGTTAGTGGGGAGCCACGGTATATTCCAGCTGCTGGTGGTCGGAAAGGTGGCGAAGAGCAGCGGTATGAATCCAGCAGCATGAGACGGGAAGCCGCGGTATTAATCCGGCACCGAGGGAGTGGAGTCCACGGTATTACTCCAGCAGGGTGGGATAGGTATTCACGGTATGAATCCGGCAGTGAGGGTAGGGAGTCTGCGGTATGAATCTAGCAGCGTGGGATGGGAAGCCGCGGTTTGAATTCGACAACAAGGGTACGGAATGTTGCGTTATGAATCCAGCCGCGTGGGATAGGAATTCGCGGTATTAATTCAGCAGCGTGAGAAGGGCTCGAGTGAGGAGGGCGTGCGTCGGCGGCTCAATTCTAGCAGCGAGTGGGCAGAAATTCAGAGGGGAGTCGCGGTGTTAATCCAGCAGCTGGTGGTCAAAAAGGTGGTGAAGAGCCGTGGTATGAATTCAGCAGCATGAGATGGGAAACCACGGTATTAATTCGGCAGCGAGAGGAGTAAGGCCGCGGTATGATCTAGCAGCGTGCAATAAAAAGCCGAGATTTGAATTCGGCAGCAAGGGGAGGAAGGCTGTGGTAATATTCTAGCAGCATGGGATAGGAAGCTACGGTTTAAATTCGACTACAAGGGTACGGAATGTTGCGATATTAATCAAGCCGCGTAGAATAGGAAACCGCGGTATTATTTCAAAAGCGAGAGAAGGGCCCGATTGGGGGGGGGGGCGGTCCACGGTATAATTCTAGCAGCGGGTGTGCAAAAAGTTATTGGGAAGCCGTGGTATTAATCTATCAGCTGGTGGTCGGAAATGTAGTGGAGAGCAGCTATATGAATCCAGCAGCATGGCTAGGAGGGGAGGCGATATGAATGAAGCGGAAAGTTAGTATGAATGAAGGACAGAAAGTTAGTGGGGAGTCGCGGTATTAATCCAGCAGCTGGTGGTCGGAGAGGTAGTGGCGAGCCGCGGTATGAATCCAGCAGCGTGGGTAGGAGATGAGGCGATATGAATGAAGCAGAAAGTTAGTATGAATGAAGGACAGAAAGTTAGTGGGGAGTCGCGGTCGTGTTGCGTCTGTCGCTCTTGCCCGAGTCTCTTTTCCTCTGTGTTGCGTCATCTTTACTGTGCGTAGGAGTAAGAAAGATATTGGAGCGACGAAGGCAGTGATAGTTTCGGTCTCTTGCCTTCCGATAGGTAATTCTAATTTCTATCGGCAAAATAAGTGTCTGAAAGAGGGAATCAATGTATTGAGTTGAGATAATTTTAGTTTATATTATTGCATTCATTCCCTCAAATAACTTGAAATCACTTCTAATCTTTAGAATCGATAGAAATCCATTGCAATTTCATTTGGTTTCATTTATTTTCCAAAGGTTTCAAGAAATTCCTTAAAGTTGAGATTCATATTCTCGGAAAATTTTCAAATCTACCTAAATCATTGAGTTGCTTTGGTGCGAAATTCGAATTTTAAAAAATTTGGAAATATTTCAATTAATTTTGGTAATACCAAATCAGCTTTGCGAAAGAATGTAAATTTTTTTGTCAGTTGGGCTTTGAATACTCTAATACAAAAAAAGAAAAAATTTAATCTTAAGTGCTCCAGGGTGAACAAAATAAAAAACTAAGTCACAGGAACACTCAAAAATATAAGTGTGGAGCCCCAGAGACTAAAACGCCCAACTTCCTGTTTTTGATGCCCTGCATCCAAATCCGTCTCTGATGTCCGTTTTATTCCATCAGGTCCCTGTTTTTTATAAATGAAAGTTTTAGGCAAAAATTTATTTTTGCGGTCAAGCTATGCAAGATAAGAAAGAACATAAAGAGATAAAAATTGGGAACTGATAAACATCTACAAATTTTTTATCAATTGATTTTTGATGGGATGCGTCGTTTTCCTTTTTATTCGTAAAAAACAACATTAAAAATAAAAAAATTAAATTTTTGGACAAACAACAAAAGCCGAAAGAAATAAACAAAAGTTGTTTACCCAAAAGAGACCTACAAATTTGTTAATAATCGTTATTTGATAGGATACATAGTTTTGGTTTTAATCGTGACAAATAACATTAAACATAAAAAAACTTAAATTTTTGGAAAACCGACGCACGGTACCAAAAAAAAATTAATAGATAAAAGTTGTTCACCCAGAAACTTTTTTTTCAATAGGATGCGCACTTTTTTCCATTTATAAAAACAAGATCATTAAAATACGCCTGTTTTATTACCAATGCATATTATGAATCTTAATAATATAAATTTGTTGAAATGATACATTTTTCGTGATAGCTGAGAATAAAAATTAATGCGAAATGAAGAACAAATATTGAAGTAAACATGAAAAAAAAAATTTATACTTTATTTTGCAATATACGAATAAGCAGTTCCGGACCAAGGTGTGGAAATAAATAAAAAATACATTTGATATGTAGAAAAGTTCGCATTATGAACAAAACCGAGTGCGAAGCACGATATACGTGATGAGAACATGTTCGTTAAAGCCCGCAGGAGCTTCAAAAAAAGAGAATTTACAATCACCAAATTAAAGTTGCTGATGGTTTGACCTTCAATTTTAAAAGAGCTGTGCACAAATATGCACTACAATTTTCGAGCGCGCGTCTTCCGGCACTCGAAAACTCTTTTTATAATTTGTTTGTAACTTATTGGAATAATAGTTTTGGACATTGATTAACCCGAAAAGGGACTTAATTTGGGTTCTATTGAAAAATTAAATTTTCAGATTCAAAAGCGGAGTTTCACGGTCAGATTTATCCAGTTTTAACGAATTCAGTAAGTACATTTTTTTCTTGAAGCTGACTCATTTGAAATGTCAATATTTAAGAACGATAAGTTTGACACCTACAAATTCTACGATAAAGGCTTTAGGATACGTGTTATTATATAACCCACTGGAGTACTAAAATATTCATTAGCTACGCTGATAGTCCAATTCTCCATTAACATATTAATCAGTTTTTCTTCGAATTAGAAAATATGAGGATTATTTCTACTTTCGTCTTGTCCTTTGCAGTTATCCTCAATTCTATTGGTGAATATAAAAATATAATATATTTATAATTTGAGGTACATTTGTTTAAACTATACGAAAATCAGAATTTGTTCGATTCAATCTACATTCTATCTTGATTGCTTTATTCTTTCAAACTTTATTTGAGTTTGTCCGAAATGAGAACTAATTTTATCTGAACTTTTTGCGGGAAAATCCAGAATGTATGTGTTATAAAAAATTTAATTGGAAAAGTTTATCTACTCATACTCAATTCGTACCATATGGGACGCTTCCAACTGAAAGTGGCATGCCACAAGGGCCTAACGAAACGATTTTTTTGATAGTTTTATTTTGTGAGATTTTTGTGTGGTCTGGCCATAAGGGATTAACTATGAATTTTCGTTTGGGTCCCTAAACGCATGCGCATACGCATCAAGCGGAAAGTAATTTCTCACTTTTTTTTAAATTGAAAATTGTACTTTTCATCACTGTCTAATTTTTGTTTGTCACATACAAATGAGCGCCTCGAGTGAAAAAAATTCCCTCTCCGTTTCTTCAAAACCTAATGATTTGTTTTTGAAAAAAATGTTGCCCTTCGTGAATTTTCAATTTTTTAAATATAAAAAAGGTACTTCCATAAATTCTGCAGGCATACAGTTGTACACATATAAAGAAAATTATGACTGTAAGAATTCATTTTTTCATATACTTTACGCTTGAATTCAATTTGTTCCACATTCAACACGCTTGAGGTCAATCTTCTCCTGAAATACCATCTCTCTGGTTAAAAATTGAACTGTTTTGTTGAAAATTCCTTTTTTTGGCTCAACATCATTTTTTTATATTTAACCAACCTTATAAGAAAAAGTCAGATTTTGCAAAACCTCCCACCCCTTAAATCGTCTTACGTAACTTGTGGATGACTGCTTATAACATAATATATGACTAAGTATAGGGTTGTCTTTATATCTTGAAAAGATGTATAACGATCAGGGAAATGGAAAAAATATTCAGGGACAGTCAGAAAATTCCAAAATCGAGATTTTGTACAACCCTAGGGGAGAAATGTGGAAATAAGGCAAATTTAATCCTCTTTTTCTCGTTTCAGAATTGAGTTCACATTTCGAGTGCTTACCTAATGGCGCTCCTATTTCGTATGTTCCTCGTTCCGGATCTAATTCTCCCGACACACATCAATCTCCTGAAAGGTCACATCCATTAATTGATTAATTGAAATTTACTATATTATTATACCTATTTTATATAATTTTACTTGCTAATAATAGGGTGTCGAATCCTAGATTATTATGAGTTTTATTAGGTTTTATTATTTTCATATTTGTTATATTTATAAATCATATTTGTTCCTGCCAGACCTCATTCTACGGTCGGGTCTTCTGCTCCTGCCAAGCCTTCACTTTGTGCCAGGTCCAGGTCTCCTCTTGCGGAACCCCATTTTCCGGAAAGGTCTCCTGCTACTGTTGAGCTTCGAAGCCCACTAAGTGCCAGGTCCAGGTCGCCTCTTGCGGAACCTCATTTTCCGGAAAGTTCTCCTGCAACTGCCGAGCTTCGAAGCCCACATATTGCCAGCTCCAAGTCTCCTACTATCAGACCTCATTTTCTGTTCAACGATCTTGCTACTGCTGAGCCTCCTGTCAGATCTTTTCCATCTCCCGTGCCTCCTCTTCGTGCCAGGCCCAGGTCTCCTCCTGCCAGTCTTTCTTCTTTACGCGTACTTGGATATGATCCTGAAAAACATAGATTTGTTAGACTTATTCCTGACACGAATCAGAACCGGCGATTCGAAATTCGAAGATACGCTTTTCCTCGCGATAAACTAATTCAATTGAGAGTCAAACATAATCGCTATGAGCCCGTGTCAACCGAAGAACAAACTGTATTATCAACGTCCAGTGGTGACGTCTTTGCAATATTGGATACAAGAATTACGCTTCTTCGTGGAATATATAAATTGAGAGATAATTTTAAATTTCCGATTATAAAACGGGTAAAAATGAACATGTTTAGTGGAGTGGTTAAAGATATGACTTCGAAAGATATAGAGGAATGTCCCTTAGGATCACGTCGGCCAATCACAAGGAATTTCAGAATTGTAAATATAGAGAACATTCCACGCCATTAATCCTTCCTTAAAAAATCTTACTAACAAGTTCTCGCATACATTGTTGCTGAAAGCATGAATATAACTTTGAGGGGCTGTTTTTAGTTCATTATTTCGAATATTCTGGAAGTATCCACATCACAATTTCCAAATTAAGAATTTTTGTTCAAACAATTTTTGTTTCGACTTACTCATGCATAAACTTACTCATGCATAAAAGCAACTATTCCATGTTTTGAGTAAACATGAATGCTCTGTGAATGTGACTGCTTCGAATTTTTGTTTTTACGTACGATACATGAAAACATTGAAGCATTAACTTGTGATCTGGCGAGATCCGACGCAGCCTTCAATTGTTTTATGTATGAAAAAGTATGAGCAATCAAATCGTATGATCGGAGCCTCCATCTTTTTCCCCCTTTTCTTGCAAGAAGGCATTAAGTGAAGTCGCTTGCGCACTGACTAGGCAGGATCACAGGCCTGCGTTCGAGCCTAGTCAGCGCGCGTGACAAATCTATAGAAAAGCATTTTGAATTTTGATTTTGCAAACTCATTTTCGTGATCAGCGAACTCAAAAACCCCCTTATAAATGATTTTAGCGAAAGAAAATAATTTTTCAATAAAAAGTCCTCTATTTTTAATTTTTATTTGTTTCCAAATTTCTCTAGAAATTCCTCATATCTAAAATAAAATGTTTGGGAATGACTTAGAATTTCGCAAATCCTTGAAAAAAACTGGTGTTCTTATAAAATCGCTTGAAATCCTAGAATATTCTTGAAATTCGTTGAAATTTTTTCAATTCCTTAAATTCATAAAAAATTCTCTTGAACCCCCTGGAGTGTATTTGAAAGCTTTGAATTAGTCAGAAATCTATAGAAATCATTGAAAATCGCTCAAAGTAAAATAATAGATTGAGTTAAGATAAAGTTTAGATTCAGACTAATTTTTAATTAAATAATCTTTGTTGATTACATTTGTAATAGGGCTACTTGCTCGTTATTTGCATAAATTAATATAATATATATACACCAAAGTACTCTGGAAATCCACTGAAAACCTTTTAATGGAAAACATAGATTGACGCCTATAATCTCTAAGGTGAAGACTGTAAGATACATTTATTATATAATCCAATGAAGTACTAAAATATTTATCAGTTACTTTATTAGTTCAATTCTCCATTGCTATTAAGGACCTTGGGTTAAAAAGATATTTATTATTATCCAAAATAATTGAATTTATCAAATTTTAAACTTACAATAATAAGAAAAGTGGGAAATCTCACGCGAGAAAAAATAAGATCCCAATATCTGGTATAATAAACTATTTATTAATAAAAAAAATTTAGCGCTAATCTAGTTTACATTACTGTTCCTTATTTATGATTTCAATGAAATAATAAAATAAAATAATAAGCGGTTTCTTGTTTATGAGTTTCCTTGTTCTCCTCCCCTTTTTAGGCGTTCCTGTTGCTCGATATCACTTCACTAGTTTTTACTGGGAAAAGTATTTATGTGTTTAAATCAATTGTGGATAATTTTTTCTGCCTATAATCATATAATTTTATTTTCCACTTTCTTTATCAATGAAGCACACGGCATTATTACTAATTTTATCTCGCTCCATTTTTCTAACAAGTAATAACATATATCCATTTAAATGACCACTATTCTCTATTCGCCTATTGGCTATTTTTCAAAATTCGTTAATCATTTCCGTTTCACTATTTTTACAAAAACTTTTCAAGCGTTTCCGTGTCAATATTTTTAGAAAAAAACTCCTTAACCGTTCCACTATTTTCACGTTTAACTTTAGAACCGTAATACATATCGACACTGAGCCCTACTTTTCGGTTCTCCTATCCTTATTGATATTCACGTAGGGCGAAGTACGCGGTATCCGTTCTTAGTCAATTTGCAATTTTCATTGCTAACTAGTTTGCTGAATTTAATTATGTAATTTAATTGAGTTTGAAGATAACCGAAAAGAATTCTGGATGTGTACTGTTACCGAAAATATACTTTTAAGATTTTTTACTTTAATTTTATTTCGTGAATTACCATAATAATGTTTTACTCTCTCTAAAAAAATGATTTCCTAAGCAGGAAAATAAAAATCAATCACCTGTTACGTCCTGAAGGGAACAAACTCACCTGGTTGAAAATAATGAATTAGAAAGGCTTTCTCGTTTTTGAACGAAATCTAGGACTTCGAAACAGGGATGAGAATAATTTCCGAAGGTTGAGATAAACAGACAATAATCTACAAATTAATGGGAATACAATTGTATGTACAACATTTGAGTTTATTGAATATAGGAAATTACAAAATTGAACGGAGATAGCAAATTCGAATTTTAGAAAAGAGAAGGATTATGTTCTCTCAATTTAGTTTAATTTTACTTGTTGTAATTGCTTTTAGATTTTTAGTTGCACTGGACACTCTGAGGTAGTGAAACTCCTCATCCAGATCTCCACCTTAACTATTTGGGGGATTCACTTTGTAATTTGAAGATTCCTTGAAAAACTGGTTTGCTGAATTGGTTGAATGCTTTTCTTGTTCACTGGAAAGATACCGATACTGGTCCAGGTGTTTCTTGGTTTAGTACAGGTGACGTTAATTGTCCTTCTGGTAATTCACCGTTGTGATGGTTTGACAACGAAGATTTACCAAAGGAGTCTATCAGTGGGCAGGTAGGCTCAGGTCCCCTGCTGGTACTCAAGGGTAATAATGACAAGTAGAACAGTTGCTTCGACAGTACAAAAACTAGCGGGAGGGCCAGGTGAGATTTTTAAAAGCGTTTGCTCACATCAGTACGGTGTGCAAACGCTGCAATTTATCGAGTCATTGCAGCACTTTGTTGAGCATCTAATGTGTCATAAGTTGTGGAGATATTAGCCGATTTTAAATTAATTTTTAACTTCCTTCCGATGCGTACAATGGAAAAGTAGCGCACGATCCCAACAGCGATTTTCGAACCTTGCTGGCAGGCTCAAGTTTTCACATGGAACTTTTCAATGAAGCAAGGGCAACATTTTTGCGAATGTGGTTTGTCAATCGCGGAACCAGGGAATCTATTAAGCAACGATTTCCGAGCCTGAAAAATTGAAGAAAAACAATTGAGGATACACAGCTTCTGCGGAAGAGGTTGAAAGCTTCTTGATTCATGAGCTTGGAAGCCAAGCACCTAAACCAGGATCTGCTGGAAAACTTCTTCGGGAGAATTCATTGGTCATCATGAAAACATTTGAACAAACAATTCCGTCTCTGGGTTCATGTCCTCACTGTGCTACATCTATAACATTCTGACGAAGACCACTTTTTGAATGAATCGACGTGAGAGAGAAGTTTGTGCTAGGAGAAATTCAATCTGACGTGACTTCTCTGCTTCGACGGTGGATAATTCAGTGGATAATTTCCTTCTAATATGTGCAGAACAATACCTTCAAGGAACCATAGCTTACATTAACAGACTTTCAAGCGGACAGCTGAGGTTTCCCATTGAGAAAGTTGAAGAAGCAGAAGCGAAAAAGAATCTCTTCCTTGCTATAGCTATTGCGAAACGCAAAGCATCTTTGAATAAAACGAAGAAAACTTATTCCACATTGTGAAGGAAGCCTAAGAGAGGATGATTTATGGAACAATTGTCCCTTTCGCTCATTGCATTCATTGCATTCATTGAACATTCCTTCATATTCAATATTTGGCGTCTTTGATGGTTTAAAAGGATATACAAATTTTATAGTATTATTTTATCAACTTATTCAGAAATGTTTCAGATTTCTTTAATATTTCATACTGGTTGCCTTTTACAGATTTTTTAATTTAAATAGTTTAAAAGGACTACAAATTTTTTATATATATTGGCAACTATTTAAAATGTTGAAGATTTTTTCCTCATTTGTTATTGGTTATTTATTCAAATCACGAGCCAGTACCCCAGTTACAAATGTAATCAATGAAGATTATTTAATTACAAATTAATCTAAATCTAAACTTAATCTAAAATGAATAGATTCTTATTTGTCCAAGATTTTTTTTGATGATTTCTACAGATTTCTAACTAATTCGGAGATTTGAAGGAAATTCCAAAGGGATCAAAAGATTTCAAGGGATTTTCAGGGATTGTTAGAGAAGTTTGGAAAATGAAAGAAAATTAATGAAATTTTAATGGATTCCTGGCAATTCTGAAGATTTTTAATTACTTTACAGTATTCTAAGGAATTTGAAAAGGTTTAGATGAATTTATTGAATCTTTAAGAATTTTAAAGGTTTCTAGTAGCAGACAAAGAAACAAATAGCCTTAAAATCTTCCAGATTTGTTTGGATAATTTGGAAATCTTTGTAAACATTCTCATAATATTGATTGTTCTCCATAAAAATCACTTTAAATATTCTCAGGTACCTTGAGAACATTTTTTTGATCATTTCAAAATTTTCTGAAAATTCGTGAAAAGTTTATCATCTTTAGGTTCGAAATCTTCAAAAATCGACGTTTGTTTTATATTAAGATAAATTTCAATATAAAACGAAATTATTTCATTGGAAATTTTGATTTTCTAAATTGATGATACAAAAAATTCGTAATCTCTATGAATAGAAAGTACATACACTACCGTCGGAAGTTATCAACAAGGCTAGCGTGAATGGTACTAAAAATCACTGCTGACTTTAAAACGTGATGACACATTCAAACAAAAGCAAGAAACTTTTTCTTAAAGAATTGTTGGAAAGACTAAGAAATTCTGCGCGGAATGACTTCTAATTTCTAATTTCTCAAATTTTGTACCTTAACTTCAACTCATGGCATGACCTAGGAAAGTTGTAGCAAAAATCTAAAATTGATACCACACAGTTTTTATAGCTATATCTTCAGTTTAAGCCATTAAAATTCAGAATGGATTCCTAAAATATGACTAAAAATGTCCAAGCGTACTGAAACTCGACGCAGACACGCATGGACATTTTTAGACATATCTCGGAAATCATTAAGATTTTCTAAAGTTTTATTAGCTTGGATGAAAGATAAGACTTCAAAGACTGTGTCGTATTAATTGCACATTTTTGTTACAAATTTCATAGGCTATGCCACAAGTTCAAGCTAAGGCACGAATTTTTAAGAAACAATAATTAGCGTGGAATGTTGTTCATATTTATTATTTTTAAATTCCTTGAGATTGGGCTACGTGTGCCTAAGAAATATTCCCTTATTTCTTTTAAAGTCATATCTTTAATCACGCCACTGAAGATGTTCATTTTCACCCTTTTATTCAACGGAAATTTAATGTGATATCTTAATGTATACATTACATGTATCTTCGAATTTCGAATCGCCGGTTTGGATTCATTTTGAGAATGAGCCGAAAAAATGGAAGTTTTTCAAGTTTATATGCAAGTATGCGTAAAGAACAATGCCTGGCAGGATGAGACATTCACCTGGCATGAAGAGGAGGCTAAGCAGAAGGACGAGACCTGGCACGAAGGGAAGGCTCAGCCGGAGGAGAAAACCTGACCGAAGAATGACATCTGACAGAATAAAATACTATTTATAAATATAATAAATACTTGAATAATAAAACTGAATAAATTTCATAATAAACTAGAATTGGATACCCTATTGCTAAAAAATAAAATTATATGAAATAGATATATTATTATAGTAAAATTTGATAACTGGAACGAGGAACATACGGAATAGGGCGCCGTTAGGCAGGCACTCGAAATGTGAACTAAATTCTGCAACAAGAAAAGAGGATTAAATTTTTTTTCATTCTAGAGAATATTTTGCCAGATTTTAATTTTCTCTTCTGGCATATTTTTATGTAGAGATGAATATTCAACCTAATTTGGTCAATAAATTGGAGGATTATATGCCTGAACATTTGTTTATTTTCTCTGATCGTCACACATTTTTTTAAGGTATAAAAATAAACCTATATTGAGAGTTGGGAGGTTTTGTAAAATCTGACTGTTTCATATGAGGTCGGGGCGGAAGGTAAATTAAAGGATATTGCGTAAGAAACATTTTTGCTAAAAAACAAAATGCATAAAGTTTCAACTAAAAATGTCAAATTCAAGGTAAAAAAATTACGCTTAGCCAAACAAAGGAATTTTCAACAATATAGTTCAATTTGCTACCAAAAACACGATTTTTCAATATAATATATGAATTTTCAATCAAATGATTAGATTTTTAACTCAAACAGATTAATTTTCAAACCAAAAAGAGCAATTGTCAACAGAAGAGTTGAATTTTTAAACAAAAAACATTTTTCAGTCAATAAAAAAAAAGTTTTATCCAAAATTTTGAATTTTCTAAAGAAAAAAAAAAGAATTTTCTACGAAGAAGTTGTATTTGCAACCAAAAAAATATGAATTAGAAAATGAAAGTTAATTTTGAATAATTCAGCAAAATAAATAATTGAGGATAAATACCAAGAATAAGACGAGAGTAGAAACAATCCTCATATTTTCTAAATCGAGGAAAAACTGATTGATATATTAATTGAGAATTGGATTATCAACGTAACTAATGGATATTTTACTATTCATTGGATTATGTAAAATACGTATTCCGTAATCTTCATCTTAGAATGTGTAGGCGTAAAACTTATTGGTCTCAGATATTTACATTTCATTACAGTCAGTTACAAGAAAAAAATGTACTTACTAAATTCGTTGACTGATAGCATAATCTATATCTGATGAAAGGTAAAATCCATCTTACAAAAATATTTATGTCACATGCGTGACACGTTAAACGGCTGCGTTTTGGTTCACCGAAATTCGGTAAAGATGAAAGAAGTATCTTCGGTGAGCCTATGGAAACTGGAAAGGTCGGCTAGGTTCAGAAAAATTCGGTGAGCCTGTGAAAACTGGAAATCGCGGCTAGGTTCATCGAAATTCGGTGAACGTAGACAAATATTTTCGAAGAGCCTATGAAAACTGGAAAGGGCGGTTAGGATCACCGAAATTCGGTGAACCTATGTCAACTGGGAATAGCGGCTGGACTAAGGAAAGTTCGGTAAGCGTTGATAAAATATTTTCGATGAACCTATGTTAACTGGAAATGGCAGCTAGGTTCGCCTTAATTCGGTGAGCGTTGATCAAATATTTTCTGTGAGTCTATGAAAACTAGAAAGGGCGGTTAGGTTCGAAGAAAGTTTTCAAAGCCTCACCTTATAGGCTGTGATGTTCTTGTCAACTAGTGTTCTTGTCAGGCCTCAAGTGCGCGACGGAAACAATTGTCAAAAATATGTAGTTACAGTATTTTCGGCACTACTCATTTTCAATAATTGATTCTAGGAGCATTGGGCGGGACAGTATCAGGATTAATGCCGTGAGAGTGACCGAGATGTTGATAAAGCACTATCAGTGCCGCATTGTGTCTTTAGATGTACAAATATTTCCGCATGAGTTAGACATCTAGATAGTATGTGTCCTAGGTGCTCGGAGTGGATATGATATACTCTACAGCTATCAACGGTTATGTTTTGGCACGAAATCCGTGCACAACTTCAAATGGAGTAATTTAGGAAAAGCAAACGTTAGCTCAAATGACATCGACTGATCCTTGACATTTCTATGGAAGATGTAGAGCATCCTCTGGTTGAGGAGCTGTTTGCGGAAGTTTTTCTCCTGTGCTTTGTTTATCCGGGCCTTCAGGAGTAAGTAGTCAAGATGGATAATGTTTGATGCATTTTGCTCTTTCCTCGCCAAGTGTCTCAGCAACCTCCTCCGCTATTCCACCCTTCTGTAATTATTATTCTGCATGACTGCAACTAAGTTATGTATAAATATGGTATTTTTGTTACATAACACTCACAGAACATGCCAGATGTCAGATTTTTCAAAAAAATCTTCACGAAGCGCCTCACCCAGTTCAGCCAGATTACTGGGCTTGGACGTTGATGTTTCTATTAGTCCTCACGCATCGCTCTTCCTCTATCGAATGCCTACCCGTGGTTGGTTTTAGTATAGCCTCTTCATCACTATTGCTGGCTTATTCTGGCTGCGAAAGAGTAGGAGCTTCGCTTATATAACCACTTTTCCGTAAGTCATCGGCCCGGTTTCGCAACAGTTGGTGCGAAAAGTGCAAGAGCTCTGGGTGTTTCTCGCACCACAAAGCATACAGTCGCGCTATGTAACGTGTTCTCTAAGGGTCATACTGGTATCGTAGCACTCCAGCAGGTCGTTTCTCAGTCGGTCAGTCCATTTAGAAGTATTGAGATTGATTAGTTCCCCAATTCTAGGATAGTTGGCATAATTGTCTGACCCATTTTCGGGTGCCCTGTGTATTCAATCGCCTTGTAGACCACTCCTTGGTATCATGCAGCCTCCGGCATGATTGCTTACGCCTTGGCTTCAGGCTTCTTGCTTCTTTGCCATCCCTGGACTATTGTCCGCGAGTGCTTATTTAGTTCGTAGTCGTATTCAGCAGTAACCCTCAGTGCAGGGACCCTCTATCCGCAATAAAGCCACCGGACGTGTTCCCAGGTTTCAGATATAGGGACCCTGTTCCAAGGTTTTTTGCTGAATATGGCTACAAAAATTAAGAAACAGTCGCGGATAATTGTCCAGGGATATCCCGAGGAAAAAAATTCCGAAGCGGAGATATAAAAGCCGTGACGCAAGCCGAATAGCGCCTCGGTGAGGTGTCTTAAACGGGACTCTGGAATATCAAGCAACCTCCCAGAGTATACAGCCTCATCATTGCATGTGGAGCTCTACAAGGATGGACGAACCGTTTCCTTAGCTTCTCGTGGGGAAAAAAATGATACCACCAAACCAACAAAAAGTTTTCAATGCGGTTGAAAACGATCAAATACGCAAAGCACCCGACAATGGGTCGGCGAACAGTGTCGAGCATCCTAGAGTTCGGGCTGCTGAAAATAATATAGATTTTTGAAATCCCTTGATACCTTTGGAAATATTTCAAAATCGATTAAAATCTACGAAATCTTTTGAAATTCGTAGACATCCTTTTAAGTCTCTTGATCCCTTTGGAATTCCTTTGAAATCTATAAATTAATTAGCAATCTGCAGAAATCAATAAGAATCCCTCGAAAACAAAATAATAGATTAAGTTTAGGTTTAGTAAAACTTCTAATTCAATACTCTTTGTTGCTTATGATTGAAATCGGACCAATTGCCTGTCAGTTAAATAAATAAATAAAATAAATATTATTTATTCCCTAAAGTTCTCCTTTTGGGGTAATACTTTTTGATAGTCGAATGCCAGAAAAAAGTTGAAGTAGCCATTTTAACTAAACGACAGACTTCGCTTAAACGATTATATAAATTGTGTTATCACTTTATCGAATTTCGTAAGTAAATTTGTATCCTCGAAAATGACTAATGGAATGTAAATATCTGAGGCCAAGCTTGACGCCCATAATCAATAAGATAAAGACTGTATGATACATACACGTTTTATATATTCTGACGAAGCACTAGAATATTCTTCAGTTACATTTATAATTAAATTCTTCATAAATACAATAAGAACTTTTTCTTCAAATCAGAAAATATGAGAATTGTTTTTACCCTAGTCTTATCCCTTGCGGTGATCCTCAATTCAATTGGTGAATATAATAAAATAATATAGATCATTTTGAATACATTTTTTAGGATATACGCAGATCAGAATTTGTGCGATTTAATCTACATTCTATCTTGATTGCTTCATTCTTTCAAACTTTATTTGGGTTTGTTCGAAGTGAGAACCAATTTTATCTGAACTTTTTGCCTGAAAATCTAGAATGTGTGTTATAAAAATTGGGATTCTTGAAGTGCCCCTATTTTACGAAACTCGCACCATATGGGATGCTCCCAAATAAAAGCTAGTATGCCATAAGGGTCTAGCCCACAAATGATCAAAATGAGATTATTGCCTCCAAAGATCAACAGAATTCTAATTTTATAATGTGATATACATATGTATATATATTTTTTCGTTAACATGTTATGAGGAACTAACTATGAATTTGCGCTTAGGATTTCTCCGTTTTTTTTTCAATTTGCAAATTGGATTTTTTATCCCGGTGCTAATTTTTGTCATCACGTCCAAAAGTGCGCTAGCATTGTAAAAAAGCTTCTATATTTTCTCGAAGTCTAATAATATTTTTTGAAACAACATTTCTTTATCAACTCGGGAACTCAATAGCTAGAAGTTCTTTTTTTTCAATTGAAAATAGAATTTTTTATCATCATACACATTTATAAAAAATGTGCCTCAAATGAAAAAAAAGTTTTCTCATGAATTTTCTCGAAACCTAATAAAATTCTCCAATAAAACTTTTCGGGATTCAATTCAGCACTGGTTTATATCAGAAATACTTCATCGTCAACGTTATTTCTTTGTCTGCAGGATTCTAAAGAATTGCCAAGAATTCAGAGTGAATTCCAAAGGATTTAGAGTGACTTCCAAAGAATTTAGAGTGAATTCCAAAGGATTCAGGTTGAATTTCAAAGAAATGAGAGTGTATTCCAAAGATTTAGGAGTGAATCTCAAGATTTTGAAATAAAAAAATTATTCCATGCTCATCTTTCCACTTTAAGCGTATTTCTTAATTTTTCTCTAAAAGAGAATGTGGTAATAACAAGTCGCAAAAACATATAACTTTATAATTTCTTCTCAATAATTTTTTGCGTAGAGAAATCACCTTGTAATGAAAAATTTTACTATTTTGTTGTAAATTAGATATTTTGTTGAAATGTACTTCCTTTTGGTTGAAAATCAAGCTGTCTTGCTGAAAATGCGTCTTTCTTGTTTAAAACTTTTACTGTTTTAATAAAAATCCACAATTTGGTGAAAATATCCTTTTTTTCATTGAAAATTCATATTTTTGGTTTGCAAATTTAAGTATTTCGTGAAAAGTTCGTCTTTTCAGCATGGAAATATAACACTTTGTATGAAATATTTTTTTATTCTTGTCTGTAAAATCTTCCTTGGTTGAAAATTCCACTCTTTTGTTTAAAATTCTTTACTTTGTTTCAAAATTCATCTGTTATTATAGAAAATTAATATCTTTTGACTGAGAATACAACTATGTGCTCCAAAATTCATTTATTCTGTTTTAAATTTGTCTTTTATGGTTGAATATTATACATTCTCGTAAAAAATTCATCTGTATGGTTTGAAATAATCAAATCATAAAATTAAAAATTAATCCTTTCCCGCAGAAAATTAATCTTTCCTATTGAAAACTGTTCCTTTTGGGTGCAATTTATTTAATTTTTTTTTTGCGAAAAATTAAGCTATTTTATTGAAAATGTATTTCTTTTTGTTTCAATATTTTACTATTTTGTTGAAAATTCACGTATTTTATTGATAATTCATCCATATTGTTGAAAAATCATCTTCTTTGGTTAATAATTAATTTTTGAAACAGAAAATGTAACTATTCGATTTTTGATAGACGACGTATATTTCTGGGCTGAAAACTCAATTGCTTTGTAGAAAATTATTTTTTTTGTCTCGAAAACTATCTTGGTTGAAAATTCTCATAATATATTCAAAAGTCGTGTTTTTGATATAAAATTAATTTTCTTCGTTGAATATTCATCTCTTTGCTTTAAAATTAAACTATTTTGTAGAAAAACTTCTTAAATTGTCACTCTAGATAATTGTTGTAACCTTGAATAATGTGTTTCAGACCAAACTTTATGTGTTTAATTTAAAATTAGTCTTTCTTGGTTGAAAATTTATCTTTTCAGTTAAGAAATTGACTATTTGGTTAAAAATTTATGTGAATTTGCTTTTTTTGTAGTAAAAATTTTTCTTACGTAATATCCTTTAGCTTGCCCACGCCTAACATTCATGAGAAACAGCAAGATTTTAAAAAACCTCACTACCCTCCATAACGTCTTGCATAATTTGTGGATGACTCCGTAGAAATTATGTATGACTAGCTTTATGGTTGTTTTTATACCTTCAAAAATGTGTATCGATCAGGGAAAATAAAAAGATCTTCAAGGACGGTCGGAAATTTCTAAATTGAGATTTCGTAGCAACCCCAGGGTAGAAATGTGAATATCCCTTATTGTCCTCCTGCATATAATCCTCCATTTTCAGTTGACTAAATGAGGTTAGGTAATTATCTCTACGTAATAAAAAAATATGCCAGAAGGGAAAATTAAAATCCGGCAAAATATGATCTGAAACAAGAAAAATTTAATCCTCTGTTTCTTGTTGCAGAATTTAGTTCACATTTCGACTGCTTACCTAGTGGCGCTCCTATTCCGTATGTTACTCGTTCCAGACCTAATTCTACTGACAGACATCAATATCCTGAAAGGTCTCTTCCATATATTTATTAAACTATTAAAATTTACTCCAATAATATATCTATATTATATATTTTTATTTGTTAGTAATAAAGTATCCAATCCTAGTTTGTTATAAAATGTATTAGATTTGATTATTTAAATATTAATTTTAATCAGAAATAATATTTCCTCCTGCCAGACCTCAATCTTCCGCCATGTCTTCTGATCCTGCCGAGCCGCCTCTTCGTGCCAGATCCAGCTCTTCTCCTGTCAATCGTTGTTCTTTACGCGTACTTGGATATAATCTTGACGAACTCAGATTTGTTAGACTTATTCCTAAAACAAATCCAAACCGGCGATTTGAAATTCGAAGATACACTTTTCAACCCGACAAAGCAATTAAATTGAGAGAAAGATATCATACTTATATGCCCATGCCAACTGAAGCACAAACTGTATTATCAACGTCCAATGGTGACATCTTTGCAATATTTGAGAAAAATAATACAATTCTTCGTGGAATGTATACAATAAGAGAGCAGTTTCCATATCCGTGTGAAAAACGGGTGAAAATAAACATGGACAGTGGCGCGATTGAAGATATGACTTCAAAAGAAATAAAGGAATCTCCCTTGGGTACACGATACCCAATCTTAAGGGTTTTCAGAATAGTAAATGTGAACAACATTCCACACCAATAATTCTTTCTTAACAAATCGTATTCACGAGATTTTGCATACATTGTTTCATACTGCGTGAATATAACATTTAGTGGATATTTTTGTTCTTTTGAATCTTCTTGAATTTTGTAAATCACAGTATCCAAATAAAGAATTTTAGTGCCTAATATTTTTGTTTCTGAAAGAGTAAATTCAAATGGTGAATAATTCTTTAGTAATAAAAGCAACAATTCTGTTTATAAATTTTTGACTAAATTTTGTTAAAATGAAAAAAGGATTCTATTCACAACCCCGTTGATTATATTAAATAAGGTTATACACTACTGTCCAAAATTATCTACAAGGTTAGTACGAGCAGACTTCATTGAAAAGCCATTGGCAGGTAATGAAATTTTGTGTCGAATGACCTTTAATAGAGATATGTTTGATATTTTAAAAAGAATATATCACATAAGAAGTTTAAAAAAATAATTCCGGAATTTCTCCAATTTTATACCTTTACTTATACTTTTGGCAAAACCTAGGATATTTGTAGCAAAAATTGAAAATTTATACAGCGTCGAGTTTCATTCGTATAAGGAGCGTGGCTGGTGCCGAAAATTCAATAACGAACATGGTCTGTTTCTCCAAGTCAAGGAGAACTATTTTAGATCTCGAGTGCGCGACAGAAACAATTGTCGAGAATCTATAGTTCCAGTATATTCGGCACTTCTCATTTTTGACAACTGACACTGAGTGACAGAAATAGTGATGAAGAACTCTCAGTGCCGCACTGTTCCTTCGTTTGTACAGTCGGACCTCGATTCAATGAACTTTTTGGGACGAGTGGTTTAGGTTATCGAGATTGCTCGGAGGGGAAATGCAGTTGAGCAGTAGATATGTACGCAGCAATAAGTAGTGGTGGCTTTTTTGATGTGATTAAATTGATTTGAATTGATTTCAATTGGTCAACACCTGCGCAAGCGTCAAAAGCAATCAGGGCGATTATTATTGGGGGCACCAGATGCGGGAAAGCTATCGAGGTTCATAGAATCGAGGTTCGATTGTACTTCGATTCCGTATGAGTTGACCAACTAGATAGTATGTGTCCTAGGTGCTCGTGGTGTGCATGACACACTTAGCAGCTATCATTGGGAATATCTTGGCTCAAAATGTGGCGACGGTATGCCAAAGTGGAAATGACACCATCTTGACACGCCAAAATGAAACCCTTCGTACCCGACTTCTATCCGGGTGATTTGAGGAAGGCAAACGTTAGCTCATACGACACCGGCTGATCCTTTACATTTCTGTGGAAGATTCCATGCATCCTCTTGTCGAGGAGCTGGCCGTGAAAGATTTTCACCTGGGCTTTCTCGATCTGAGCCTTCAGGAGTGAGTACTCGAGATAAATAATGTTTTGTGCATTTTGCTCTCTCCTGCCAGTGAATCCAAATCTATGCGTTTCAGAAGCCTTCTCATATTCTCATATTCGAGCTATTCCAAACGATTTCTAAATATTTTCATAAATTTTAACGATTATACATTTATATATTTTTGAAGAATCTGAAAAATGTCAAGAGATTTAGAAAATTTCAAGTCAAGTGAAGAAATTATGTAGGAATTGCGGAAATTCAAGGGATATCTAAGAATTTTGTGGAATTTCCAAAAATTGTAAGCACGACTTTTTAGAGGAATTTATTGAATCTCCAAGGATTTCAAAAAGCTTTGGGTTTTGAGCGGTTTCTTGTTAGAGAACTTTAATGAATTAACAAATTTTAAATTATATTGAAGGAGTTTAAATGATTTTTATTTATTTTAATAGATTATGGCGGTTTACAAAGATTTCAATGGATTTTAACAGATTTCAACGAATTTATAGAGTACTTTAAAAAATGAAATAAATTTTATGTGAAGGGATTTCTACGGATTTCAACAATTTCGAGGGATATAAAAGCACTTAATTTACTTAATTTATTTATTCAAATAACGAGCAAGTCATTCAATCACAAATGTGTAAAGCAATAAAGGGTATTTCATTACAATTGAGTCGAAGCATAAACTTAATCTAAACTTAATATATTATTTCTTCCTCACAGAAGAAGCTTTTTAACGTTGAAGATTGTTAAACTCATTTTTTTTTAAATTTCTATACATAAGTTGACCTCAGGAGTCCAAATCACTTTAAATATATGCAGGTATCTTGATATCAGTTTCTTATAGCAAATTTTGATTTTCTGAATTGATGGTACAGAAAATTCGTAAACTATATAACAAGGTAAGTTAAAACACTACCTTTGGAAATTATCTACACAGCTAGCGTGAACAGTACTAAAAATCACTGCTGACTTTAAAAAGTGATAAATCGTTTAGCAATGAAGCGAGAAACTTTTTTATAAAATTGTTGAAAAACGACTTTTTAAGAATGGATCAATAGTGTCGAATGCTGTTCATATTTACTACTCCAAAATTCTTTGAGATTGGGTTATGCGAACCTAAGGGAGTTTCCCCTATTTCATTTAAAGTCATATCTTCAATCACGCCACTAAAGATGTTTATTTTCACCCGTTTTTCAATCGGAAATTCAATGCGATATCTTAATGTATAAATTCCACGAAGAAGTTTATTATTTCTCTCGAATATTGCAAAGATGTCACCATTGGAAGTTGTTAAGACCGTTTTTTCTCCGGTTGGTATGGGCTCAAATCCAGCCTTTACTTTCAATTGAATTGGTTTATCACGAGGAAAAGTGTACCTTCGAATTTCGAATCGCCTATTTGGATTTATTTTGGGAATAAGTCTAACAAATCTAAGTTGTTCAAGATCATATCCAAGTATGCGTAAAGAAGAATGTCTGGCAAAAGGAGACCTAGACCTGGCACGAAGAGAAGGTTCAGCAGAAGGAGAAGACCTGACTGGAGAATGAGGTCTGGCAGGAGTAGAACTAAACATGGCATGAAAGGGGCCTTGAGGCTCGGCAGTAGCAGGAACATTGACCAGAAATTGAGGTCTGGCAGGAGAAGACCTGGACGTGGCACGAAATGGGCTTCGAGGCTCAGCATTAGCAGCAGACCTGTCCGGAAAATGAGGTTTCGCAGGAGGAGACCTGGACCTGGCACGAAGTGGAGGCTCAGCAGGAGGAGCAGACCTGGCCGAAGAATGAAGTTTGTTAGGACCAAATATTATTCATAAATATAATAAATATTTAAATAACTAAACTCAATTAATTTCATGATAAACTAGGATTGAATACACTATTACTAACGAATAACATTCACATAAAATATATAAATTAATATGGTAAACTTCAAAAATCAAATAAATCAATGGAAGAGACCTTTCAGAATATTGATGTCTGTTAGAAGAATTAGATCTGGAACGAGGAAGATACGGAATAGGAGCGCCATTAGGCAAGCAGTCGAAATGTGAACTGAATTCTGCAAGAAGAAAAAGAGGATTACATTTTTCTCGTTTCAGATCATATTTTGCCGGATTTTAATTTTCTCTTCTAACATATTTTTCTTGTACTAACATATATTTACCTAACCTTATATGGTCAACTGAAATCGTAGGATTATATGCTTGAGTACAATGAGGGATAGTCATATTTCGTCCCAAGGGTTGCTACGAAATCTTGATTTTGAAATTCCCTGACTTTCGCTGAAGATTTTTTCATTTTCCGCATACGCGGTCATAAATAATTTTAGAATAACTAGGTGAATTCCAACAAGCTTAAAAATTCATTTCTAGCAAAATATGCCGGAAAGGGTTTGGTATTTCAGCCGGGGACCAGAGTAGCTGCAGGTCATAACGTTTTGGAAATTCAGGGTTCAGAAGTCGAAGTTTATGGTGGTCATTCACAAGTTACGTCAGAAGCCATTCGAAATCTACTTCACACTGTTTGTTGTTCGAATTTTTATAACTTTGTTCAAAATTCCACAGTTTTGTTAGGAAATATTTTTGGTTGTAAATTCAACTGTTTTGTTGAAAATTTATATTTTGGGTTTGTGAATTCAACTATTTTGTGGAAAGTTCGTCTTTTCGGCATGGTCTTTTCGGCCGTCATCAGATCTTCAGCTTCATGCGTGTGCGAATGTGTTTAGGGGCCTCATCTCAAATTCACAGTTAGCCCCTTATTGCATGCTAATACAAACGTACTTAAGGAATAACATTATAGAAAAATTGTTTCTTCAGGATATTTGTGAGAACTGTTTTGATTTTTTAAGCCAATAATCTAATTTTTAAAACTTTGTCTCTTAGATCCTTATGGAATGCTACCTTTCAGTTTGGAGCATGCAATATGGTACGAATTCCTGATCCATAAGGACACTTTTCGAATTAAATTTTTTATAACACACAAATTCTAGATGCTCTCGAAATAAATTCAGATTGTACTCATTTCATACAAACTCAAATAAAATTTGAAACAAAAAAGCAATCGAGGCAGAACGTAGAATAAATTGCACGAATTTTGGTTTTTCTGTGGATTGAAAAAGTTGAACTAAAATTATAGAGTATGTTAATATATTCACCAATAGAATCGAGGATAACTGCTAAGGATAAGAAGACAGTAGAAACAATCCTCATGTTTTCTAATTTGGGGAAAACTTAATAATATATTAATGGAGAATTGAGCTATCAACGTAACTAATGAATATTTTAGTACCGCATTGGATCATATAATACATGTATACTGTAGTCTTTGTCTTAGGATTTGTAGGCATCAAGCTTGTCGGTCTCACATATTTACATTTCAATAAAGTTTGTTTCAAGGAAAAAATGTACTTATCAAATTCTTCAAAACTGCCAGCACAATTTATATAATCTTTTACGTTAAAGCGAAATCCGTCGTATTAAAAAAATTTTATTCTCCTTTCAAAATCATCTGTAAATAACTTTTTTTCCAACGTTTCCAATGTTTCATTTTTTGAAACAAGAAGCTTAGGTAGACAAATCTTTCACCTGTACAGCCTTTTCCTTCCACTTTCATTTCCCTCCCTTATCCCATCCACCTCCTCTCCGGAACACCATAACCTAGGACTTTTCCGCATTAAGCTCTGACCTATTCTTATCCAGGTATCTTCTCAACCTCTTCATCATCTCCTTTAAGGCGTCCTCGCTTCTTTCCAACAACACTCTGTCATCTGCTTACGCGAGTGACCAAATTGCAACTCCTCCTACCCTGAATCCTCCTATCACTCCAGCCTCCAGCCTAATTTCCATATCCACGATTGAAATCCCCTCCTCTTACATTATCTTTCGTCTCTGGATATATCTCCATTAACCTCTCGATCAAGCTTTTCTCTACTCCCCTCTTCTCCATTGCCTCTCACAACCTCCCCCTATCCAGGGAAGGAAATGCGCCTCTGAGATCCACAAAAAACGCGTACACTCTCGACCCCTTCTTTGCTAATTCTCTATCCACCACGTGCTGCAGAACGTAGATATTGTCGATATCACTTCTATTCACCCTAAATCCCGCCTGCGTCTCCAGTAATATTCATTTCCCCTCGAGATCTTTTGGCAGCCTCTCCGCCAACATAGTCGCGTATACTTTTTACGCCTCATTCATTAGCATAATCCCTCTATAATTTTCCTGCCTATCCCTATCTCCTTTTTTATACAGTGGCACTATTAACCCCTCTCTCCACCCTTCTGAAAGTCCCTCACCCTCTCCATGCTTTCTTCAATACCTCATTCAACCTCTCCCTATCCTGCCCCGTCCAGACCTGCAATTTTTGACCTTCCTAACTTCCTTATCTGTTTTTCTATCTCCTCGTCATTTAACTTCTTCCCCTCTGCCCCCCCGTTCTTCTACTCCCAATACCTCTTTTCCATGCATCTGAGCCCTGAAACGTTTCTTTAAAAAACTCCATCTACTTCTCACTCCCTATTTTATCGGTTATCACCACTCTACGCTTCCTAAACCTATTTATTATGTTCCACACGTCTCCCTCTGTCTTGAAACTTTCCAACTTCTCTTCAAGATCTTTCTCCTTTTCCTGTTCTTTCTTCTTACACATCAATCTAAACACCTTCCTAATTTCTACGTACTCCTTCCTTTTCACAGTTTCCTCTTTCCAGTTCTTGTACTTCCTCTTCACCTTTCTTCTCATATTTTTACATTCGTTATCCCACCATGGCTTCACCATTCCTTTCTTTTTTCTAAATGCCTTCTTTTGCACACATTGTTACCTTCCCCAATTAGGAACTGTGTAAACATGTATACAGCGTACCTTCTCTAACCTTTCCTGATACTTTTCTTTCACAATGACCTTCTTCCTCTAATCCATCCGTGAGGGATTGGAGAATTAGCGATTAGGGATTAGTGAGCCCCGTTTTAATTCCCCTACCAGCCCTTCCTTTCTTCCTCACTCTGACCTTCTCCTGGAGCCTCCACTTATGCCCCTTTGGCAGTGGTTAAGCTTAAAAGAATATCTAGTTATGTTGACCAAAACGTTGATTCCTAAGATACGGTATCTCGAAACGGGTTACTTTTTAGTAACTTAGTTACTTTTTTCAACGGCTGTTACTAGAAAGTTACTTATTTTATAAAAAGGTTACTTTCTGTTACATTTTTTGCCCGAAATAACGAAATGAATTAATTCATGAATCGTATTATTTGAAAACTTGTGAAAAATGTACACATTTTATAGTAAATTTGGTCCTTCAGAGCCTAATAAAAATTGAAATCCAGCTGAAATAGCTAGTTTTTAATTAAGAATTTAAATCTTTTTTGTTGAAATATCGAACTATATATTATGATTTTCGATGAGAATTTATCTTCTCTGGCTGAAATTCGCTTAAAAGTTGAACAATTTTGTTTAAAAATGTATTTTTTTGTTGAAGATTCATAATTTTAGTTGAAAATTCGTTTTTTTTGGGTACAAAATTGAACTTCTTGATTAAAAATCACCCTTTTGCTTGAAAATACACAATGTTATTTGAAAATTCATTATTTTGGTTAAAAATGTACTTTTTTTTAAAGCTTGAGCAGTTCTGGGCCCTATATACCAGAAAAATGTCAAATAAAGATTTCTGGTTAACCTTACTAGCCAGAATTTATAGTAAGGGTATATTAAACATTCTATTCTACTTGAATTAACCAGAATTCTGGTGTGTTCAACCAGAAATTTTTGTTGTGTACATGGTACATATGTTTCCTATACATTCGTTATCTCTCAGACTCACAGGCTTCAAGCTTATCGTTCTCAAATATTGACATTTCATTCGTGTTAGTTTCATGGAAAAAAATCTACTTACCAAATTCATTGAATCTGATATCACAATTTTAAAGAGTTTTTAGGAAACTTATTATCATAAATTAATTTAAGTAAAATATCAAGTAAGGTATATCAAAAAAATTGAACAGCTTTAGACAAACTTATTAAATCCTCAAGGACTTCCAAGATTTCTAGATATCTAAGTGGGTTTTTCAGAGAACCTTAATGCATTAACAAATTTCAAATTATATTAAACAAGCTTCAAATGATTTCTACTTAATTTAATGGACAGATTTCAATGAATTTCTAGAGTACTGAAGCAAGTAAAATAAATTCAATATGAAGCGATTTCTTCGGATTTCAACAATTTCAAGGGATATGAAGGAATTGAATTTACTTAATTTATTTAATTAACAAGCGAGAAGTTTAGTTACAAATGTATAAAGCAATAAGGAGTATTTGATTACAATTCAGTGGATGATCAAACCTAATCTAAACTGAATATTTTATTTCTTCCTCTTATGGGAAACTTTTTCACGATGAAAATTTTTTAACACATTTTTTTGAAATATCTTGACATAATTTGACATTCAGATTACAATAAACTTCCTTAGGAAATATATATTCTTATAACTTCAAGAACAACTAAAAAAATAAGAATACAAAATAGATGGTTTTTCGAATTTTTGATTAATGATTGAAGGTTCAAGGAAAATTGCTCCCGTAGGCTTTACATCAATATATTATAACATATATTCAAACATTTTTCATGAGGAAAACCGCAGGATTTCATCAGGAGAGGGTGCTATTCTAGAAAATTGCATCGCCTTGAGTCTGCGATGGACTCAATACGATGATCCAGCAAAAGTCTCGTGGAACCCGAGGACACGGAGCAACGCAAGGACGACTACATAAACCGAATATTCTGGATGTAACCGCCTCAACTTCCTTATAAGGTCTTTATGCCTCTCCTTTTGTCATTTTTCTTAGCTGTGATGCACTTTTCGACTGTTGCCGAAAATTCGATAACAAACATGGTTCACTTCTCGAAGTCAAGAAGAACTATGTCAGGCTTCGAGTGCGCGAGAGAAGCAATCGTCGAGAATAT
>JAABKJ010003178.1:0-26418 GCA_011634705.1 Andricus grossulariae
CTCGCTTCGCTCGGGCAGCAAATTCACACTCGTCAAAATAGCCTTCTTTACGCCCTTGATACACAATATACTATTTTGTCCGACCCCCCTTGAAAACGCGCCATTGCATGCACGCGAAGTAGGCGTAATGTGGCCGCTTTCAGCCCAGTAACGTCCGCACATGCGCACTCCGTAGCTGGGCCGACATGAAACTTTACGCCCGCTACACATACAATGCTATTTCTCTCTTTTACTTATAATCTAAAATTGTCAAGTACACCAAACATCCTCTATCTGCTTCACATGATTATTTTCAAGGAGGGTAGGGCAAAAAGTATCGTGTGTATGAAGGGCGTAAGTTCTGTACGCCCTCGATACACAATGTATGTACTATTGCTATACTAGGAGTTGGGACAAGAAAATAGTTTCTCGACATTAAGAAAGTATCAGCACTGCAAATGACAGCAGTGCTGTCACATGGAAGTAAAAATATAGTGCAAGAGGATTTGCAAAGATTGTCGACGCGTGCATCTATACTTTTTCACCATCAACTCAGTTGTGGGGGAAAAATGCAAAATTGCTAACAGAGATTTAAGGCGACTCTGCGGTGACAGGAGGGTTTTTTTTTCTCATTTCCCGAATATCAGAGTTAAAGGGGGGTTCATGGATAACATAGTTCTGCAAAATTTTACAATTTTTTTAAAGATTTTTTTTAGTCCCTTTTTAATTTTTTTATTCAGAATTAGATTTGAAAGGCCTATAAATTATACGCTGTACCTTAAAAACATCACTGAAATTCAATTCGCCGTTAGGGAGATATGGAGTCTCCAAAATTCAGGTCTGAAAACTCAAAATTCTGTTACTCCCTAATTTGGAAAGAAAATTGAAAACCCATTTTAACCATAAAATGCACTCACCAAACACTAAAGTTTTACCAATTTTAATTAAAATCGCTAAATGCCCTTCCAATTCTAATATTCAGGAAATTGATTAACGATTGACCAATAGTGATGCGTCTTTAATCTTTCGGTCTCAGTTCCATCGCAGTTCCAATGAGGCATGAATTATTTGAACCAAAGTAAATATCACCTGTGGTGGTATTTAAGAGTTTGTAGGATCATTGACTTCTCAACCGAAGTCCAAAATTCAAAATAACCGATCAAAATTGTACAAATAAAAATTGTGAATCCGAAGTAAAATTTAAAAATTTTAAGTGGTGATTGGGTGACTCCATGCCAGATTAACAAAAGTCAAACATTCATCTTGCTGAGCTTTTCAAACTTAAGCATACAAAAAATAACATCTGATATATTAAAAATTTTTAAGTTAAACACATTCTTAAAAGTTTTCATTAAAATTAATAAAACCTAAGTAAAAAAGAGGAAAGGAAATAAGGCACCCTACAAACTCCCTTCCTTTTTTTTATCTTATTCAGATTGTTTTTATTCCCTTGGAGTGGGTGTTAAATAAACACAGAAATGTCGGTAGAGTTTTTGTATGTGTGTTTAAATTGTGATTTAAAAAGGATAGGAATAAAAGAAAAGACGAGAGAAAAAAAGCAAGGGTGTTTGAGTGTTGGCTTAGTTTTCTCCTCTTTTCTAATTTTGGCTTTTTTAATTTAAAAAGAGACACAAATTGAAGAATGTGATATCAAAAATTGATCATTAGATTCGTTAGGTTGTTCTTGAAAAATTCTTCTTCCTAATTTCTTAGAATTTCGTGTTGCATCTCAGACATTTGGCTCGAAAAAATTGTTTTCGGAAAATTATCGCATTTTCAATTTGTATCTATTTAAAATTTGTTTTAAATACAAAAGTAAAATGTTACATAATGATAATTTGTACCATTGGGCTCAGATTTAATCAAAATAATTGAATCTACATACAATATTGTTATGCAAAGTTTTTACATAACCTGTTTAAATTTAATGCAGTTAAAATTACACAAGGCACAACTCATAAATTGAAGTCTTAATTAAATGTCTTAATCGTTGCTCATATTTAAGATTAAAGTGATAAATAACGTTTTAGCCAGTATACTGTATTGTATTAATTTTTCGTAATTCTATATAATTTATTTGCCTTCGAGCGACAAAAAAGTGTAAACGAATACTATATAATATATGCCCTGGCGAGGGACAAAGATTGTCAGTAGATCAGAAAATATTCCATTAGTCAGTGTCCTCCATTGAAAAAAATGAGTGGTGTTTATATTTTTCTCTTAACTTTAGCGATTATTCCTGAATTTATCGGTAAATATAACAATGATATATTATATGGAGTATAATTTCAAGTACATTTTTAATTGGTACACACACACACATATATATATATATATATATATATATATATATATCCTTTTTAATATTGTTACACAAATGTTTTAAAAGTAATATTACTTTTGTGTATCGAATATGAGAATAATAATGATTTAGTGTAAGGATGTTGAATAAAGGTTTTCATGAAATTCCGATTAGAAGCGTCGAAAACATCACAAATGTGTAGAAATCAACTTTTGTTATCTTTTGTTCACGAATGAGAAACATGAGGCTGAAGACTGCGGTTAGCATTTTACTATATGACTTTCGTATTGAGCACGCTCCCACATTTTTCATCATAATTCGAGAACAAGTGATTATTTTATTATGATATTCATCTCATTTTAGAGAGAAGATTTTAAACTTTAATCTAGCAATGGTTCAATGTTTCCATTATCTTCCCTGAAGCATGCAGAAAGTGGAAGTTGTGAATCGAAATTGTTCAAAAACGGAAAATAGGTCGGTCTTTATCATATGCACTCTCAGACCCTATTTATGAAAAATACTTTAGGTAGAGCTTGATCGAGGTCAAATTTAATTAGCTTTTTAACATTTTTTGAAAAGTCTTTTCAACCTAAATTTTCGCCGAGATATCCACGAGAAAAGAGAGGCACATTTTCAATAAGATTTTCTTGAGTGGATTGAGAATTCTGGTTGGTACTGAACATCATTTATTAAACAAGTATTTTATAAGGGTAAGTAGCAGATATATATCCTATACATTACCGACATTTTTTTGGACAAACTCATCTTCATACTTCATACGGTAGAGGGTTGGAAATTTGAATAAAAGCCACTAAGAGACGTTTAACATGTAGGGACACATACACATTCCTTAGAAGGTCAGATACTTGCTCTCAAGTATTAAAAATACAAAAATAATTTATTTATATTTTTTCTCACAGAATCAAGTTCATTTCGAAAGGTCAAAAATCCTTTTGACAGAGAAGCAGACCATCCTCCTACCATACAGGCTGGCCAATCTGCTGGTACACATCCCAAACTTCCGCTGGTAATGAGAATTACAGCATTCACTTTTCCTCAAAATATTGGACTTCTAACGAAAGGATCAGGTCGGAGTTACCAAAAAATATTGAAGGGCAATATTCCTGTATTGGCAGTAGGTGATTACGCAGTGGCAAGAATGCAAACATATAATGGTCTTGTTCGTGGAATATTTAATCAATATCACAAACGCGTCAAAGTAAACATGAAAACCAAACGAATCGAGCTCATGTCTGACAATGAACAGAAGGAATTTCCTGTAGGCAAAGCATTAGAACTGCCTGGTACGCTTGTATTACGCGGAAAGAACAAATACCCATATGATTGGGATCCTAATTCTTTTCATAAAGAACTCTAAAACAATCCTAATTTTATTCCCAATGCAGCGCTTAACTCTGCTGTTCTGCATGATTTGAAGCCTAATTCTATTCACATTATGAATTATTGCAACCGCGATAAGTCACTGCACTTGAATCCTAATCTTGCTCACAATGCACCTCAAACCCTTGCTCAGCTACATGATTTGACGCCTGAAATTTCACACAGTTTTCCGCACAACCCTTCTCACCCACATGATTTGAATTCTCATATTGTTCAAAGTGTACCACACAGCACTGAAGATTATCTACAGTACTTGAATCCTCATATTTTTCACAGTCCACCACACAGCCCTGATCATCCAGTTGAATAACATAAGCCAAGGAAGGTGTAAAATTAATATATAATGCCGTTTCTGATCTAAATTTTACAATAACTTCTACTGTAAATTTTTAAAGAACAAAGTAAATCTTCCGGCCTCGCTTATTTCGCAAGCCTGAGCGAGCCGAGGGCGCACGTCCGTTCGATCTCGCGCTTCGCGCTCGATAATGTATGTACTTCACGTTACGCTCGCGGTCTTTGTATATCCTCCACATTTGTGCATAGATCTTTCAAAAGGCCATGGACAACTGTGATGTTGTCATGGCCAATGGCCAATGATTGTTCCTTAAGTGGCCAATGATTGTCCCAATTACCCTGTAAGAAGTTCTCATTAGATGCAAGTAAGGCATGATGGTGTGAAAAATTGTCATTTTCATCCCCTTATAGTTTATATAATGAGCGATGAAATTGTTTTCATCCAATTCGTAAAATTTTGTATTACTTGATCAATAGGTCAAGTATGCAAAAGTCAATTTACACAAAAAATATTATTGGTGTCTAAATCTTAATTTTCTTCACACATACATGCAAAACCCTCGATTGGCCATCGTTTACAGACATGAAAAATGGTCGATTCCGCATCGTGCGCGAATACGATCGGTTAGCAAAATGCTTTCACCGGCGAGAAAAATGCTCTCCATGGTTACAATATCATTTCCTTCACCCTAGAGCACAGGGCGAAGTTAAGTAGGGTACGGGGTGAAGTTATCTATATTGCGGGGTAAAGTCGGCTAGGGTACGGGATAAAGTCAGCTAGGGTACAGGGTAAAGTTATCTGACGTACAGTGTAAGATCGGTTAGGGTACGGGATGAAGTAGTGTAAGGAACGGGGTAAAGTCGGGTACTGCATGGGGTAAAGTCGGTAAGGAATGGGATAAAGTCGGCTAGGGTACGAGCGAAAGTCGGCTAGAGTATGGAATAAAGTTAAGTAGGGTATGGTGTAAGGTCGGTTAGGGTACGGCGTAAAGTTGGCTTGGGTACAGGGTAAAGTCGGGTAAGGAAAATAGTACGACGGACGCATGGAAGGACGGACACCCGACCAAAACTATAAAGGTTTCTGCTCAGGATTAAGAAACCCTTAAAATTGAGGAGTTTCAATTTTCAAGGCAATTAATTTATGTATGTGTGTACCTACCCTACTGATATTCTTTGTAAAATGCTTGAAATTGTTTTTTCTAATCATAAAAGTTTATTAGCAGGTAACCATTCATTACTTTCTTTTATGTAAGTTTCTTAATTCTCTAATATTCACAAAAATGATCTCTGTTTTTATCACCCAATTGAAGAATTATAGATATAAATTGTCAGAATTATCAGTAATTATATCAAAGATATCTTTAGTATTGTACTTATGATATAATATCTCAAATTGCCGGTTCTGGTCTCATTTAAATTTCTAAAGCAATGCGTATGTACATTTGCCTTTATGAAATGCCTTTATAGCTACTTAATTTCCTGTTTGAAGTAATAAATTATGTTTTAGTAGACGGTTAAATAAATTTGACATATGCATCACACTCGTCACAAAATATTCCATTCAGAATTCTTTTTCCCCAGTTGAAATAAAATGAAGATCGTTTATACTCTGCTCTTTACATTTGCAGTTCTACCTGATTTTATTGGTAAATATAATATTACATAAATGGCCATTCATAAATTACGCAATAACTTTTTTGCCACTTTTTTACCATTTTGAGCCTTATTGAAAGTAAAAACACCTCACTTTATTCACGTCAAAAGAATCCCACAGAAACTTCACGAAATTCAATCAAAACCCAATTGAACAACTGATACATACTTTAAGTCATTTCATAAAGAAAACAATTGACCAGAAAAGTTAACTATTTGATTAGTAACTGAAATCACATAATAATTGGTCAATATTTTCACTAATTGATTTTGGTATAAAAAGTAGTTTTTCAGGGGGGAGGGAGGGTATCAGTTTCATTCTATTTGGGGCAACTATCGATTTCAGCAACTTGTAACTCTTTTAATATTAATAAACTAAATTTTGCTTACTTCGTCGTCTCTATTCCATTCTGCTCCACGCCACGTCCCGTTTAGACGATGTACAGCGACCAAACTCTGGTACAGACAGGTAGCGATTTTATAAAATTAAACTCTACACACAAAAACTCTATATGGTTGATTCTACATGTAGGAACTCTAATAAAAATATTTATTCAACAAATATATTTTTAAATATAAACCCAGCATGGTCTAATCCTGCACCGTAAAACTCTACACAGAATAATAATTTAAATTTTATCAACTCAAATCAACTGTGCACAATAAAACTCTGAATGAGAAAACCCTGCACAAAAGATTTTAATAATAATATTTTCTTAAGCCCTACACACACAATGAAACTGTGTACAAGAATGCTCAATAATCATACAAACGAATTAAATTATGTAAATTTTAAAAACGCTACAGCCGTGTAGATTTTAATTTTTCAGAATTGCTACCCCCCCCCCCCAGGTGGCGTATAAGAAAAGGGTTTTAAAAAAATTATCCTAGTTTTACGGTTTTGCAGAAAACCATTATAATCTCGTGCCAGCGTCTGCCTGTAAGCTACCCCGCCTCAAGAACAAATTATTCGAGGTACGACTCTGGTGTTTTGTATTCGTCCAATAAAATGACCACTGCGCAGCATAGAAAAATACTGAGAATCTTGGGAAAAATCTGCTTCATGTTTAAATTCCAAATTATAAGCAAACCATTATTTCAAGGGAACGGGAAGTCCTATTTTTTAGGGATGGCTCGAATCGAAGCTCTGAGCATGTAGAATTAAAATAAGTTATACAACTTGTTACGTTACGTTTTTACTTTTCAAATATCAGTAGTTAAATATTAAGAAAAATCACAATTTTTTTTAAATTTCAGCCTACGCCTATGAAATCCTTATTTGAGCTGTTCGCTTGCCGAAAATTAATTTAATTAAAAAAGATTTTTAAAATTATTTTTACATGAACCTATGTTTATATTGTAACCTAGGTCTATGCATAGGTCTAAACCTAGAGTAGACCTGATTTTTTCTTCCAGCTGCTTGGACCAAGTCCCAAGAAAAGATCAGGTTTTTTTCAGGAATTGTACCATGTGTGACAAATGTTCAAGTCTTTATATCGATTGTTACAGAACTACAAGGATCATTTTCAAAGCCCAAACATGATTTCACCAGACCGGCCGATCATCCTTTTGATACACATCCCAATGTTCCGCTAGTAACGAGACTTACAGTATTTGAATTTCCTGGAAATGTAGGTCTTCTAACGAAATCATTTAACGGTGCGTATCAAAAAATGTTCACGAAAAAAGTTCCAACATTAGCACTAGGTGATTACGCAATGGCAAGAGTGCTAACCCCTTCTGGTGTTGTTCAGGGAGTATTTAGTCCTAATCGCAAGCGCGTTAAAGTACACATGGATACCAAAAGAGTTGAGCTAATGACTGGAAAAGAACAGATAGATTTCCCTACAGGCAAAGAATTGAAACTGCCTGGTATAAATGATGAAAATCCTGGTGTGGTTGTAAGACGCGGAAACCTGAAGAATTCACGTGATTGGAATCTTAATATTTCTCACAGTCCACCGCACAACCCTGCTGAACCACATGATTTGAATCCTAATTCTTCACACAGTCCACCGCACAACTCTGGTCATACACATGATTGGGATCTTAATGTTGTTCCAAATTCACCGCACAGCCCTGATCAGCAACATCAATAATTCAAGTCAAGAAGCTTATGAGGATAAAATACAATAGTCTTTGCTCTGCTTACTTTTCAAAAACAAAAGAAACTTTGGTTCTGGGGCCATGATATATATTTTAAACATTTTAATCAGACTTTGATTGAAAAAATGATACCTTATAATGAGAAAAATGTACAATTGAATTAAAGAAATATATGGGTTTGATGTAGGTATCGAAAAGAGTATATTTACTATACTCCTAATATATATGATTAAGATTATAATGAGATTAAGGCTGGTTTAGTAGAATACAAAAAATAACATGATTTTATAATGCGCGTCACTGCAAACCAGAAATGATTTCGCTGTCATAGAAGTTGTGGCAAGAAAATAGTTATTCGACAAAATAGCAGATTTTTTATCGAGGGAACAAAGGCAACGATTTCAATGAGTCTAAAGTTTTCCACACCGAGATAAAAAATCACCTATAAATTAATATGAATTTTCAAAATCTCCGCAAATTACTGTAATATTTTCAAATTAGAAAAATTTCTATAAACTATCATAATTTCAATAAATTAACATAATTTCTAAAATTTATAGAAATTTGTGAAAATTTATGAAATATGTGAAATTGATAAAATTTGTGAAAATTTATATCTGAGATATTTATGAAACCTATAGAAATTTTCGAAATTTTTGAAACTTCATGGTAATTCACCTGTAACTTTTGATAATAGTTCTACTAGACGCACTCGAAATAACTCGAGTTGCTGATCTTAAAGTCGTCGACCATTGGACAATCTCACGAAAAAGAACAAAAATTTATTTCCTTCCTTAGGGAGGAAAACTAATGATAATATTACAGCTTGAAATCGTAAAGTGGAATAGCACTGATGGGCGCTGTTTAGATTACTGCTCGACGTTGTATGCTTGGGTCCGTTTAGCTAGCATCTCTACCATGGAATGGAATATTTTCATCATATATTAATTTTCGGCTTGTTTTCGGACTGTTTTTGGGCTATTTTAGGGTATCGATGCCAATTTTTGGGCTCTCGTTATTCTCATACAATCAAATTTGGTGTGGAGGCTTGGCACCAGCAAATTTAAGAAATTAGAAAAATGAACTGCCTCCGAATTTTTTTTTTGTTCTCTAAAACTGTAAAAATCAATTTTCAAGAACGATCCATAGCACCTAAAAGCTACCCTTAAAAATGAATTACGCGCTCAGTCTAAATATGAGCATATCAAAATTATAGGCTGTTTTGGGCTCTTCAAAATACCCAAAAGTTGTTTTACAAAATCAGCTCTAAGAAGAAAAAACTACCCTATTAGAAAATCTTAGAAAAGAAGTACAAGAAACAGTATATGAGAGGTTTGGGCTATTTTTTAGCTTACCAAAAATAACAAAAATAATTTTCTGAAAGCAACCCACACATCAATACCAAACGCTAATTAAAAAATTAGATATCAACCCCGAAAAATGTGATTCAGAAGCTAATCATTTCTACAGGATTAACGAAATAAGCCAAAAAATGTATAAATAAAAAATAATCACACCGGTCACCTTCGCAAGATCGCAAAATATATCCCCAGCTTCACAGTAATAATTAACAAATTAAAAAAATCACACCCGGCGCATTTAGCGAAACCTATCTCAGACAACTTTAAATAAAACAGCCAAATAGAATTCAAAGTAAGAAAAAACCACATCAGACACTTTTACAAGACTCTAGTTGATATAATCCCTATACAAATATTGTATTACCCCAAAAAAACCCTAACATATTTAACATATCCCATTTCATCTATCTTCAACTAAAACCGCCAAAAAATTTCAAATTGAAAATAATCACCTCAGACACCTTCACAAATCTAGTAGATATCTTCACCCCTACTGTAATATTTAAAAATCTCCAAACACCAACCCTAGCACATTTAACATACCCCATCTCAGTTGCCCGCCGCAAATACAGCTAAACAAATTTTAAATTGATAAAAAAATCACACTAAGCAATTTCACAAGAATTTAGTTGACATTTTTATCCCCATAGGAATTATCAACAATCTCAAAAAACCTCCTCGAACACATTTCTCCCGTGAAAATAAGAGAGCGGTAACTAAATTTTGGATTTGGTACTCGATTCACAGTTGTTTGAAATACATTTAAATGGAAAAACAATTGCGAATAAGGCGACAAATCCCAAATGTATTTACCGATTTCCCGTTTTGGACGGTAGATTTAATATACCTCATCTCAGCTGCTTTCAAATACAACCGCAAAAAAATTGAAAATAATCACCACCAACACCTTGTCAACACTCTAGTTGAAATCTCCATCCCTATGGTAATATTCAACAACACCAAAAAATAATCCCTAGTATATTTGACGAACCTCGTTTAAGCTGCTTTCAACGAAAACAGCCAAAAAAATTCAAATGGAAAATATCACCCCCAGCACCTTTTCAAGAATTTAGTTAATATCCCCCCCCCCTACAGTAATATCGAATAACCCCAAAAAACAACCCCTAGTACAATTAACAAATCCCGTTTCAGCTGTCTTCAACTATAACAGCTAAAACACTTCAAATAGAAAATAATCAAACCTTGCGCTTACGCTATAAAGCTTATTGTGCCACACACTTGACTATTCGCTCTCAAGAGTCGATTTCAGACCTCTTGGTGATGCTTAGAAAGTTAACCACTGATCGCGTTATAATTTCGTCGGGTTCCATAAAATGACCAAAAGGGTCTATTGTCTGAGACTAGCTAAAGCTAATGTTTCATCATCCTTGCCGCATTTGCCTAATGAGCATATGAACCACTATCCTTAGGTCTTTCTTGGGTATTCTGAGAATTTCCCTGACTTTGTTCATCCTTTACATATAGCCCAGGATGGCTAAAGCCTTTTGCTAATCCTGGGTTTGTTCCCAATATGTCCGGTGCTTCGTCCTGATCTAGGTTTTAATCCCTATCCCGATGCAGCAAGACGCTAGTCCCAGTACCGGTTCCCGGCGTATGAATTCCATTGCTGTGCCGGTTTTCTCCAGCTGATCCAGTTTTACATTGCCCTTGATACCTGTGCAACTAGGAATCTGAATGAGGGATACGTTCTTCTTTCCTGTAAGTTGGTTTAATGCTCTTTTGCATTACCACCCAGCGTTGATGTTATGTCTGGATTTTCAACTGCAGTAATTGTCGCTTGGCTGGTTGAGCAGATTGTAATCTGCCTTCCAGCAGCGTTCTCCTTTATCAATGTCTCAGCATAGCGCAGACGATCCACTTCGAAGACCATAGCATTCCGCCCAAATGAGATCCCTATCCCCTTCGCCTAGTGCCGTTATAAATTTATTCTCCTGACCCCCCTGCCCCATTCCTTTGTAGCCGTCTGTGTACCTGATTTCCCCGTAGAGGAACGGGTTACCAGTTGCTTGCCGCATATCCCTGGTTAGGATGCAGACGCGAGAAGTCTTGGTGAAATTGAAGCGTTTTGTTATTCTGTCTTGCCTCACTTCTAGAATTGGCAGTGTACTGATATCACTTGGTAGCTTAGGGTGATTAGTCTTCCAAGTCTATCTACCCCGGCCGTTATCGCAACGTGTAGGTGCTCTTCACAGAGCATGTATCCTATCGCCACCGTGGGCGTAGTCTTCATTGCTCCCGCCACGCCCCTAAATGCTAGCGGTTGCAATAGTCGCAGTCCGTCCTACATTATCTTAAGTTTCTGTCGTGGCCATTAGATCACGGCCGCGTATAGGAGCCTTGGTTTAAGGAGAGCGGAATAGAGACAATCAAGATTTCTGGGCCCTGGATCCCATGTCAAACGAAAGGCTCTCCTGCACATCCAAAATGTCATGACAATTTTCCTACATTGGGCCCAGTTCAGTTTGCTATCTAGAATTACTTCTAGGTACTTTAAATGAGTCTGAGATCATCAGCCTTTTACCATGGAACGCAGGGTCATCAACATTTGAAACCTTGTACTTTCTCGTAAAAATGACTAGAGTTCTGAGCTGTCGCACCGGAGGTTAACGATGCGCACAGCTGAACAAGTAAGACCCATAAACGTATCGAGATGAGCCCCCCTGATTAGGATTACAAAGTCATCCGTGTACCCCTGAGTATTTATTCCTTCCTCATTTAACCTAAGAAGGAGGACTTACACTACGACGCACCACAGGAGGGGTGACAGGACACCCCCCTGTGGGCATCCCCGCAGCGCTACTCCCCTCACTAGGTCTTCGCTTTTTCTGATTTCGAGTCGCCTCCGGCGTAGCGTTCTTCCTCTCCAGCTTACTAGCTGGGCTCGCACGCCACACCTTCAATCCTTTCGTCAGGTGACTTCTGTGGTGATATTGATGACCAAAAAGATGCCCACATCATACCCTCCTTGTTCAAGCTTCTGCTCCTACTTTGCAGCAGTGTAGCCCTCCTTTCCAGGTTTGGGAATGAAGGACACTCTGCCGTCCTTCCATGCCGATGGCACATCTCTTAATGCAATGCTTGCCCTAAATAATTTCGTCAGTGGAGAGACGACGAAATCCATGCCGTCTTATAAGAGCGTTAAATAGTCGCCATTCGTCCCTGGTGATTGGAAGGATCAGAAGGACACGATGGCCCATTCCAAGTTCTTGATATCGAATCGACCTTGGTGGCGAAATTCCAGTCAGCCTTCTCCCTCCTCTTGGTTAGTTTGATTTCGCTGAAAACCTGGGAAGTTGGCTATCGCTATGTGATCCAGTGTATTCTGCTTCTTATTCTTCTTTGTATTCGTATCTCTTCTCATCGTGTTCGGAAAACTCGCCATCATGCAGCCTGATGAGCTTGAGAAGAGCCTCTGGATTGTTTGCCAGAATCTTATGGAGCCTTGCTGTATCTGTAATGTTCGTAGATGCCTTGCAAAAGCCCCTCTAATCTTTCTGTTTGTAGGTTCTTATGTTTTTATTGTATTCATACTCAGTCATCTTGTAGATGGCCCAGTCTAAATGCAATTTAGGTTTGCTTTCCCCATTGTACAAGGCTCTAATCTTCTCACGGAGTTTCTCCAGGTGGGCGTTCCACTATTCTGCACCTTTCCTAAATTTAATTGTACATACAGGGAAAATGTTTTTATATGATGTAATCGGAGTACTTCACAGAAAATCCGCGGTATAATCTAACTCATATATGGTAGCGGAGTTTGAAGGAAATTCCATTAGCCTGCGTTTTAGTTCCTCTTTGCATGAGTCTTAAAGTGTATTTCTGGAGTTTCTGATCTATAAAACCACCGGTTTTCCTAGGGCTAACTGGAATAAGATATATTTGTGGTCCGAGAGAGATTCCTCATCGGAGACCCTCCGGCTTACTATCTTGCTGCTGAGTTCTTGCGAGCATAGAGTCAAATCCTGAACCTGAATCCTGTTTTTGATTTGGAATATGGGAGTATCACCCCGATTAAGAATATCAAGCTCAATACCTGCTAGGTATTCAATTGAATCTCTTCCTCTACTGATGCTGTTTGTTTTCCCGCACACAGTATAATAAAAGTTTGAGTCACGGGCAACTTCAGAGGAATTCTATTCACCCGGCAGCGCTGAATTAGAGCCTGAACCTAAGTCTCACCTTAGTAACGGTGAGGTCCCTGGAGTCGAGCTTATGAACAAAAATCGCATCCATACCCTTGACGTCTATGCATGCCCATGGTGCTTTTTCACGTGGCAGAACAGCTGCCTGAGGTGCCTTTGCTGCGGTGAAAATTTATCTGCATTATTGAGATGCCCGCCTCAGCTATAAATAAATTAATTCAGGACCTCTCATGGAGTCCTTCCTCCTTTTGCCCGTGGGCCAAGCAGGAGGAGTTGCTCCAGATGATACTTCGATTTTCAAGACCTGTTGTGAGGAGCCTTATCTGCTGTTTGGGAGCCGCGCCGTGTGGGCATTCAATTTCTGGGCACAGCTATGAGGTTTTCTCTCTACAGAGAGGCCAGTAATCTTTTCTTCAACCGTGTCAACTTGGCAGGTTAGATGAGGGCTCAGGGTCGTAGCCCTTGTTTTTTCCGGATGTTTTCTTTTTGTAGATCATGTTGGTCCCATGAGTAGCTAGCGAAATAAAGGACACCCCTGCAGAGCCATGCTTGCAGGGGGAGAGTCTTCGAACCGGTATCTCAAAGTCTCCGTTAAGACACCTTCTTTGTGACTCCGCCGTGTACGCCTTGACTGAGGGGGCCATTCAGGCCTTGACACGTCGATCGCATCATGGCTTGGGAACATGAGAACTTTCACCCACGATGTTACATGGGGCTTTGCTATTACCCCCTGCAAGGATCGCTTCTTAGTTTAGGTTCCGCAGACTAGAGTCCATCAGTTCCCCAGAGTAGCCACACCTCACGATGAAGTCCCTCTGGTTCACCATCTGCAGGCTCAATTAGACCCTTGAGCCCTTCCACCAGCTACAAGGTAACGTGAACCCTAGGGACAGAATTACATACTATGTTTACAAAAAAATTCAACAGCACCCAAAAGCCACCCCTAGCACATTCAACGCACCACGAGCACAGCCTCCTTCAACTAAAGCAGCAAAATATTCTAATTGACAATAAATAATTAACTCAGACACTTTTCCAAGATTCTGTTTGATATCACCATTCGCACAGTGATATTCAGTAACCCGAATATACAACCCCTAGTACATTTAATGACCCCCGTCTCAGCTGCCTTCGAATAACACAGCTAAACAAATTCTAACTGTAAATAATTACCACAGACACCTTTCCGAGACTCTAGTTAATATCCTCATCTACATAGTAAAAAATGAACCATCTATAAACGCCACTGTTAACACATTTAACATACACCATCTCAGCTGCGTTCTACTAAAACGGCTAAACAAAATTTGATTCATAAAAATCACACAAGACTCTTTTGCAAGACTCTAGTTGATAGCCCCATTCCCATAGTAACAATAAAAAATCCCAAAGACTAACCGTAGGATATTTAACATACCCCATTTCAGGTTCCTTCTACTAAAACGGACAACAAAATTTCAATTTAAAAATGTTCAAACCAGTCACTTTCCCAAACTCTAGTAGATATCTTCATCCCTAACGTAGTATTTAAAAATCTTAAAAATCAACCCCTAGTATATTTATTTAACACTGTCTCAGCTGTGTTCAACTAAAACCGCTAACAAAAATTTTAATTGACAAAAATCACACTTTTTTACGTTCAGAACGAGTGAAGTGGAATAAGCAGAGATTGCATCTGATTAGTAACAATTTTTATAAGTTTATTCCTGGCTCACGCTTACAGAAGTTGATTATTTATACAAAAAACATTATTCTATTCTACATCTTAATTTTTCAATTAGTTGTATTAGTTTCTGCTATAGAAAGAAAAGGACACACATAATTTTCTTATTACTCGCACTAAAAATGGAGGAGTTTTAATTTTTCAAGGGCATGCATTATTTGTAAATACCTGCCTTACGGAAATTCTTTAGAAAATATTTGCAATTTATTTTGTGATTATACAAATTTATGAGCCGGTAAAAATTTATCACTTGCTTTTATGTAAATTCCTAAATTCTCTACTTGATATCTCATTTCGTATGGGCATTAGTTGGTACAACAAAATGTTGGTAAGGTAGATAAGATATACACCTAATCACTAAACCATAGGTCCATTCATCAACCGGTTGTCAATATACAGAGGCCTAAAGTTTTCACTTTTTCATGTGCTTTTCCACATTCACGTTAGTGTAACTTTTTTTAGGATTATTCGATTAGACGTCCAAAAATTCGTTAATGCTTTCCACGAATGAAAACTTGGGAGCAAGATCGTGCACATGCGCACTGGCGGTTGCCATATCAACGATGTCAACACGCGTTGGAAGTTTTGAACTTGTACTTTGAAATCATAAAGTATAAAAATTTTGCACATAATAACCTACAATATTTTGTTCACTGAAATCAACTTTATCCCTTACTTACGTAATCCATAAATGATTATAATAATGTTATTGTCGTACTTACACTTTCTAGATCCTTTCCGTATTTTTGATGACATTTTCCTTCTTGTTTTTAATTCAAGAACGTGATATACAACCAAAAAAATAAAAACAGAAACGAACATAACCTACATATTCATCGAGATGTCAAAATATAACATAGGGGAGTGGGTATAACACGTAACTGCGAAAGCAGTTCTGCCCATGTGCACGATATTGCTCTCAAGTTTCCATTCGTGGCAAACATTAACGAATTTTTAGACCTCGCTCGTTCCACCTCTGCTCACCAAACACATAGGGTGGTACCACTCCTTACTATTCCTTCGTGGTTATAGTGTTTTGGAAAGCTCTTTTCATGTTCTTTGAGACTTTTATAACACTTTTATTCATTATGAATTCTTTTTTCTGAAAATTGAAATTGATTTTTGGAAAAATACCCTGCTTTAAAATTTTGTTTCTCTTAAAAAATAGCTTTTTTTACGCTCTTTGAAGTCATGCAAAAAAAATGGTCGAGAAATAATTTCGTAGTCAAATTGAGATTTTTGCGCTGGAGGGTACCACGCTATGAATATATATATAATACATACACACATAAAATCATCTCAAGATAGTCAAATTTAAGCTTAGAGGCAAGTTAGACCTAACAGTATTCGTTCCCGGGCACTGCGTAAGTTGAATGTGGTCCCTTCGAGCGTAAAAGTCTCAATTTGACCAATGAATTATTTCCAGCCCACTTTTTCTTCTACATGAATTTAAAGAGTGCAACAAAGCTATTATTTAAAAAAAATCAATTTTAATTTGGATTTTCGAAAAAAATATAATAAAAATTATAACTAGAAAAAAAAATGTTACGATAGTCTTGAAGCACATGAAAAGATCTTTCCAAGACACTAATAAAAGTAGAATCGAATAATCCTAAAAGAAGTTACACCAACATGAATGTGAAAAAGCTACATGAAAAAGAGAAAACATCAGGTCCCTGTAAATTGCCAACCAGTTGATAAATGGACCTATGATTTGGTGAATTGATATTGGTCCACTAGGACTGTAATTCAGCGAAGTTTCAACCCGATGAAAAAAACAGTTTTAGGTGGGAACACTTGACGTATTCTGCCCCACATGTTGTTAAATAAAATTATTAATGACACCACAGATATATTTAGTATTGTAATTAAAAAGTAATATTCCGAATTTCCTGGTCTGGTCTGATTAAGGTGTTAAATTTCCAAAGCAGTTCAAACAGTTTGAAGTAATAAATCAAGTTTTAGACCATCTGCTAGGTTACATATATACATGTATTACTGCTCACATAATATT
Organism: Andricus grossulariae; assembly: GCA_011634705.1. NCBI lineage: Eukaryota > Metazoa > Arthropoda > Insecta > Hymenoptera > Cynipidae > Andricus > Andricus grossulariae. The sequence goes on from JAABKJ010003178.1 coordinate 16,994, forward strand.
CCACTCTTTCTTGTTGCTCTGTTGAAACAAAATGGGAGTCGTTTATATTCTGGTATTTACCTTTGCCGTTCTCCCTGCTTTTCTTGGTAAATATAATATTATATATATATGGCCATTTATAAATTACACAATACATTTTTTGCTACTTTTTTTTACTTTTTTCACCTTCATTGAAAATAACGCCACCTCAAATTATTTGCGTTGAAAATAATCCCAAAGAAACTCCACCAAATTCAATGAAATAAAATAGCACACCGGACACATAAATTCTGAGCCGTGCACTTTACGCTCATCATTTTATACCGAGAAAAATCGACGAGAAAAGTCACTAATTGATAAGTAACTGAAAATAACACAGTCCCAAAAAAAGTAGAAGTTTCCAAGGATTACAATATAGTCAATTCCTATGCATTTCAAGTCACTGAATTTGAATCTGTGGACAGAATTCCGCCATCTGGTCTCGTTTTTTTTAACCTCAAAAAACATCGTTTTTTCGACATTTTTCATAATCCAAAACATGTTATAAAAAAAACTAGACTTAGTTTTGCAATTCTAACCGTGAAATCGCATTCAGCGGCCAAAAGTACATAGAAATTGTATGGTTTGGTCCGCTGGGCCAACCACTCTGCGCTGCGGGAGGGGGGTGTACAATGTGCATAGTTCAAGACCCTAATACTCCGCAGAAAAAAGTGGATGTTCCGGCTGCGTATCAGATATCTAAGACGCTTAGATATGCGGGGTAGATACAAAAGGTACTCATATGTGCGCAGTATGTACCAGCCCTATTCGACGTTCCAAGCTGCCATAGCTGCACAATACACAAGATTTTGCACCTTTAGTGCAGTTAATGTTGCGTTCAAATGCCTGGGCAAAACATTGTTGTTTAGGTGCTTTATTAGTGCACGCAGATCCTTCGCGATGTTCATCTTTGGCAAAGAAAGCCGTTGAAATGGTTCTAAATCTCTGAACTCTAATAAAACACGAGCATGACATCTCTGTTCATATGGTATGTCCATTTTAATCGCCCTTTTCGTTGCTGAACCTCTGCTTCTGCCTCCGGTTGAAGCAGGGCATCTGCCTCTGCATTTAAATTCCATATCACTGAGGTTATCTATATGTAACCTATTGTACTGTACCCTTGGATCTAGTCCTCCTTCATGAGGCCGGTTTCCGCCATATAGGCGTTTATTGCCGCATAGGGTATGTCTTCAAAAGCATCTGGTTTACAGTAATGATTTCCTAAACACTTTACGAAAGCCACATTTCCGACAGCTAGGGTCGCTGTCGATCTTCATGGCAGTCAGGTGCTTCTTTAAATGGCAGGGGCGCGTAAACATTTCTACGACTATTTTCACCTACTTTCTTTCCAAGTTCAGGAGTTTTTCGACTTGCCTGAACATGGTTTTTGATCAAAATTCTGAGTGTATTATTGCATTAGCCATCTTTCAACCCCCCATGTTTTTCTCCAGGAGCCACTTTTCAATGGCATTCTTAGCTGAAGCACACGGAGCTCTACAGTATGGCTCATGTCTGCTGAGAGCTTTTATAGTTCTACTTTTCGCAAGCATTATCAGCTTTCTCGTTAAATTCAATATTCTCGTGTGGAGGAACCCATATCAGGTTGACCCAGTTTTTAACAGACACTTCGAGAAGTTCTTGGAGGCAACTCCAAACGAGTTTAGATATAACCCACTCCGAATTGAATGCTTTAAAAGCAGGTTGATTGTCGGAGCATATGTAAATGTGTTGATTGAAAACCCCACGATCACGAATGTTCTCTATACAGGACTTAATAACCACGATTCCAGCTTGAAATAAGCTATGGAAGTTGCCCAGTGCGACTGTTATTTCACCATTACGTTTCATCCCAAATACTCCAGTTCCAGAGCGAAGGGTGTCTTCAGAGTCCTCTGTGCATCAGATGAGTCCTTCAGTTGTGAATGCACTCTTCACAGTATCATGCAGGTCAAGAAACTCGGTAGTTCTATTACCCCCCCCCCCCCTAGGGAAAGTCTGTACGATTCCGCAGTAGCCCTCTGCTTAATTAGATGGTGCAGCGGTGATATACCTAAGAAAACCAAGTTTTTCCAATCGCGCCACTGAATTAAGGTTTTTTTCTTTTTAATCCAATCAAATATTTTGGTTGATCTAAGCACATATTTTGGTTGTTTCGTTCAATCAAAATGTATCTAGATATTGTCTTTCAAAAGATTGTAGTCTAGGATAAAATCTTTTGATAAATAAGTTTTGATAAGCATCACTTGTGGCATTAGAAAACCGAAATTTCACCCAATTTGATAGAAAGGCTTTTCCATACATTTGTGTGGATTTATTTTTTCACTTATGAATTCTGAGGTTAGATTGCCTGCACCGGAGTGAACCCTGCAAACTAAAGGTTGTACTTACGTTCAAAATGTCCTGCATACTGTTTCAGACTTCAGTTTTTCAAAAACGTTGACATTTTTAGTGTCCATTTGTTCGTATCACTCATTTTTCCACTCATTCGCGACATGACGCACGATGAGATACTTTTGGACACGCAAACTGGTCACCGGCATGGGCTGACATAATCTGTTTCGGTATGTTTAGTGTAGTTAATGGAAGTATTTGGTAGAGTCAATTAAAGTATTTCGTTACTCTAACCAAATCATTTTCTAATATAGTATATTGTGTATCGAGGGCGTGAAGAAGGCTATTTTGACGAGTGTGAATTTGCTGCCCGACCGAAGCGAGGGCGGCAGTCACATGAGGAAAAATAGCTTTACGCCCTTGATACACACCATACTTTTTGTCCCCCTCCTTAAAAACAAGCATGTAAAGCAGATAGAGGATGTTTGGTGTACTTGAAAATTTTAGAATATAGGTAAAGGGAAGAAATAGCGTACTTTGCAGAAGGGAGACTGTCGGGTCTAGCCATACAATTTTTTCAAAGATAAAGATCAATTCCTCCATATTGTCACTTGCGGGGTGTACTGTATGTGTAGCGGGCGTAAAGTTTTATGTAGCGGGCGTAAAGTTTCATGTGGCGGGCGTAAAGTTTCATGTTCGCCCGGCAGCGGAGTGCGCATGAGCGAACGTCGCTGGGCTGGAAGCGACCACATTACGCCTGCTTCACGTACATGCAATGGCCGGGTGGATCTCGAGCTTAACGTTCGGCTTAATATTCTTTGTACTCGGAATGCTTGAATGAAACTTTAACTAGAAAATCTCTTTCAAATCCCTGTTTTCATGCATCTTCATACTCTAAATTATATACGTATTTAAGTATAGTTAAAGATTAAATTGCTCAAACTTCTGTAGACTTTCAGGCACACATTCTCATCGCGACACTCGCACTTGATTTTTGACAGACATTTGTAAATGAATATTCATTTTCTGAGCTATCTTACAATAAAAAATTACAATTCTTTCTTTAGGCATTCTTCCTATATCGCGTTTTTATGATAAAAATAGGATTTTTCCATAGAATTTTTCATGAATAACATAAACACTCCTACAAGTCTTCTTTTAGACTTTTCACGTATCTCGCGTCTTTTGGCGGAATACACTAGAATCCCGATATAGTGACCGTTTCTGGGGTACCCTTAATCGCTTCACACTATCTCGAGACTCTCTAAACCGTTCTTCTTCTCCTCCTTGCTTGTGGCTTCTTATAGCGCCGAACCGTAAACTGCGCAACTCCGCTGACCTTGCAAGCACCTCTCTCTCTCTCTCGCCCCCTTGGACCTCCTTGTACTGTATCTCGGGAATCACTATAGCGAGACTCTAGTATATTGGAATTTTCGATTTTTGCATATCAATTTCGATAAATAAATTGAAAAATACGAGTTGTGCCGAAAAAGGGTTCAAAGAAATTTTGTAGTACTTTTGAAAAGCTGCAATTCTTCTTGACATTTTCCCCCGTATCTCACGTCGTTTAGCTCAAAATTTGAATTTTCGATTTTTTGCATTGTATCCCCAATCAATAAAACCAAAATGACAAGTCCTACAAAAAAATGGTTTAAAGAAATTGTATAGGTCTCTTTAAAGGCTATCATTCCTCCCTAATACTTTTACCGTGTTTCGCGTTGTCTTATTTAAAATTTGAATTTGGGTTTTTTTATAGTATTTTCGACAAAAGAATCCAAAATAAAAAGCCCTATTGAAAAATGTTTAATAGAAATTTTATAAGACTTTTCAGAAGCTGTAACTTCTCATCAGGACTTTTTATCGTATTTTGCGTTGTTTGGCTCAAAATTTGAATTTTGTAATTTTTTTCATAGTATTTTCGATGAATAAAACCGAAATATCAAGACTTATCAAAAAATGATTAGGAAAACCTTGTAGATATCTTCAAAAGCTTCAATTCCTCTCTTAAACTTTTTTCACTTATCTATCGTGGTTTGGCGTAAAATTTGAATATTCGGTTCTTAGATAGCATTTTCGATGGATAAAACCATACGCTGTGTATAGATGTCCGCTGCTGTGAGCTAGGTTGATATCCGGTGAATTGTTCTAATTGGTTACACGGCAATAGGCGGGATCTGATGGACAACAGAACGTACGGCATCCGACTTAGTACATTTCTTATTTTATTAAGACGTGCTCAAGGCATAACCTCAAAGTGAAATATATCATTTGGAAAGAGAATGTAAATTTTTTTTACATACTTGAATATGTAATTGAGTTATTTGGTGTGTCCAATTTTGTCTTGCCTTGTACATTTACTTTATCATTCTTTTATTATTAAATAAATTTTTATGTAATTCTATTTCTGAAAGTTATAGCCAGTTGTTATTCAAGAAGTGCATACATTTTTTGTTTCTGATGAGTTGAACTTGTGTAAAACTTATGTTTTAATAAAATTCCCGCGAATTTTGTTTATTGCAGAGAATCTTTTTAGGAAAAAAATAAGCTGCGTTAATGATAAAGATGAAATCTGAAATTATAATTGTTATCTACAACGAACAGAAAATCGGAAACACCAACTAAGCTCTTTTATATGTACAATGAACAATTAATATGCTCATTGTAGGAAGCTTTGAAGACAATAGGGGTGTGCAAAAAACTCGAAACTCGAAGTTCGATCGAGTCGAGTCGAGCTTGTTAGCTTTCGAGACGTTTCGAGCTGAGCTTGAGAAGATTCGAGTCGAGTCTTCGATGTCTTCGAGAACCCGAAACTTTCGAGAACTCGAAACTTTCGAGTTCTCGGACGTCTTCGAGACCTCGAAAGTTTCGAGTACTTGAATACTTTCGAGCTGCTTGAAAGTTTCAGGTTCTCAAAACTTTTGAAATTATCGAGAATGTTTTCAACCCTGATACTACGAGGGTTTTCGCATTGCTGAAAGCGATTTTGAAATAAAAATTAAAAATTCAAGATTTTTCATCCAAAACGATGACCAAATTCTGTAAAAAAATCAATAAACTGACGACATCCCTCAATATAATAAATTTCATCAAAATTTCAACTGAATTTAAGATCAGAAGCCCGAAAAAAACTCTAGTATATTGATTCCCATGGAAATCTGTTAGTTTATTAAATTTTTTATCTGTCATTTTATTGAAATTCTCAAAAATGTAGTCGCCGTTTTGGATAAAAAATCTCGAATTCTTACTTTTGATTCTGAAATCAATGTTAGCATTTCAAAAAACCCCCCAGTATCGGGTTTGAAGAAATTCTTGTTAATTTAAAAAGCTTCGAGAACCCTAAACTTTCGAGTAGCTCGAAACTTTCGAGTACTCGGATGTCTTCGAGAACTCGAAACTTTCGAGTACTCGAATTTCTTTGAGAACTCGAAATTTTCGAGAACCCGAAACTTTCGAGTAGCTTGAAACTGTTCGAGTACCCGAAGCTTTTGCGAACTCGAAGCCGTTCGAGTTCTCGAAACTTTCGAGTAGCTCGAAAATTTCGGGAACTCGAAATTCGAGTGTGCTCGAGCTCGACTCGACTCGACTGGAATAAGTCGGCTCGACTCGACTCGAAGTTTCGAGCTTTTTGCGCACCCTTAGAAGACACAATTAATTGCTGAAGACGATTTGAATAATAATTTGGATTTTGAATAACTTTTAATGACATTTGAAGATAAAAAGTAAATTTTGGAGTTGCTTTCAAAATAACTCATTGAATATTCTTCGGAGAACAAATGTATCATTAAATCGTCTTTTAATATAATTTTTATTCATTCAGGGAAAACGAATATTAAAGTTGATTTGAAAAAATTACTTAAAATTAAGGTTTACTCAATAAAGAGAATTCTAGCATTTAAAAATTTTACACTCTAAAAACAGACTATTCACTGTCAAACGATTCCTTTCACTATTAGAGGATTTTCCATTCAAAATTGGCATGAGAGGAAATCATTTCACTGTTAAAGGATTGTCATTTCAAATACTATCCTTTAACGGTGAAAAGATTTCCTTTGATTTTGAAGTGAAATATATTGTCGAATCGAAGAAAGAATAATTTGAACGTTAAAAGAAAACTTATTGTATGGTATTACGTGCAAGAAATGTACAAAAGCCGAACTTTGGTGAATGTAAATATGAAATCGATGCTTTACAAAATCATTTCACTAAGAACGTCTTACGAACTTTCTATTGTTGAAAGCAATAAAAAAATTTATACCTTGATTGTCAAAACGGTAAAAAGGCAATGAAAAGTGAGGTTATGCAAATCAAAAATTGTTCTTTCAGTAAACGTACCTTCCCAAGTTTTCGCGTCAAAATCTTGGGATTCCTAATTTTTTGAAGAAATCTATTTTCTACAGCATTTTGCACGTTTTTTTCACTCACTTGATCAATTAATAAATAAATAATGCAGTGAAAAAATTTACTTTCGCACATTGGGTGCTAAATGATATTCACTCATGTGCAGGCATTTAACGGATAAGTCTTTGAACAGTGAGACAATTCTACTGATGGACAAAAGAAATTGGCTTAATTTAAAGGACGAATTCTGAAAGGAACATAATTTTACTGTTAATAGATCTTTTCTTAGAGTCTATCATCACAATTCCCTATGCTATTAAAATTTAAAAAAATGAAACTAAATAGAAATGAAAACATAAAAATGTTACATCTCAAATTGAGAAATGTATTTAAATTCAGAGATGAACTTAAATTTAGCACAAATTTATATGAATTCAAGTAAAGTTGGTCTGAATTTAATAAAGAGTATGATCAAATTCTGATAATGAATGTTTATAAGAATTTGACAAATATCTCTGGTAGCTTATTCTTTAACGAATCCAGGGATATCACATAAGTAACATTTTACAAAGTTAGACATTGATAAGTAATATTTCAAATATTTGACAAGATTCTGGTTTAAAATTTGTCCAGAATTATCTTTGGACTTTCTACCTTTTATCGTCCGATTTTTTAATCAGCAAAAACTTGCGAGTGTTTCGTCAAACAATAACAATGACTATACGTGTCGCGATGGCAAGTGATGATCAAGATGGAGAGTTTAAGCAGTGCACTCCACCTCACTTGCAAGAAGAAGCTCAAAAGAATTCAAGAGAAAATTTAACTATTCTTTTTTTTGTTCGAAAATTTATCTTTGTTGGATGAAAATTCAACTATTTGGTTGAAAATTGATATTCTTCATTTAAAAATTAAAACATCGGCCTCATACGTCAAAGCAGTGGTTTGCTAAATCATAACACAATATACTATTCAACCAAACTGATGAATTTTCAACAAAAATGATGAATCTTCAACTGAAATAGTTGAATTTTATACCAAAAAGATTAATTTTCATCCATGAAGAATAATTTTCTACAAAAAAAGACGAATTTTCGACAAGGTATATCAATTTTCAAACAAATAGTTTCATTATTAAATAAGAGATATCAATTTTCAACCAAATAGTTGAATTTTCATCCAAAAAAGATAAATTTTCAACCAAAAATAGAACAGTTAATTCTTCTGTCAAAAATCTAATTGCTAAATTTTTGGCTGAAAAAATTTATTTTTAAAAAAGTAAAAAAATTAATTTTCGATTAAAATTATGAATCTTCAACCAATACAAATTAATTTTTGACAAAAGAGTTTTACTTTCAATCAAGCAGTTGAGTTTTTAAGTGAAAAAATATTATCTCACAACGAACAATGTAAAAAAAATTCTATTATAATTCTAAAGAATTTCTTTGAAATAATACTTCTGTTCTAATAACTACTTTAAGTACTTTCTTTTTCTCAAATTTGGAAGAGAGAAACTGAAGAGGCAAGTGATAATCAAGATAGTGCTTATGCAATGCATACTACCTCGCAAGAAGCTGAAAATGATGGTTTGTTGTGTTTTTCCTTACAGGGGGCTTCGCCCCTCGCAGACCCCGTCGGGGCTTTGTCCCGGACCCTGTCACCCCCAACCCCATTAAAGCTTCTCCCTCGAAACAAACTCGCACACGAAAACCATTCCGTCTTTGCATAAAATATCGTGTATCACTCCCCAAAGCCGTGGTTTACTGAGTCGTCACACAATATACTATTTTCTGTGGAAATGTATACATTAAAATTCTATTTCATAATTAATGTTATTTACTTACATTTTTATTTAAAAAATGCGGTTCATTGATCTCTCCAGCTAACCTGGAACTGTTGACAGATTTTCGTATTTCACAAGGAAGAACACAAACAAAAAACAGTTATCGCACTTACCCCTATCGACCCTATGTGGAACAATATATTTTCGAATTTATTGCTTGTGAAGTTTTCAAATTCTTTACACAAATCACAATGTGTCTGGAATCGCAAGAATGTGTAGATTCCAAATATCCTATTTTCAAATGGCTTATTGCAAAATATATATATATATATATATATATATATATTTTAATTTCGTGATTCGCACGTGCTTACGGATAAAGGCCTCCTGCTTAAGATGGTCGGTAACCTTGGGCTAAGCTGCGGAACTAATAACGGAGGCCACATTTAAAATATTGAAATACAAAAATAACTTTCGTTTTCAATTTTGAAATAAGGGATTTGAAAGTTGCAAAATCAGAATGTACGAATGGTATCGTGATTGTCTTATGTTTCAACACTGCAACTTTGGCAGCCAAGCTGGCGAAGGTTCGATTCCCACAGCAGGTAGCGAGGCTGTGGATGTGTTTTCAGAAAGCTTTGCTTCTGTCTCTTGGTTTAATATCCTACAGATACCCTAAAGTTTATAATTAGCCTTATAGTACAGTCGCTAATGATCCTGGCAGTTGATGCGACTATAAACATTTAACTAATAAAGAAATATATAAAATTTGCCTTGATAAGTTCAAAATACATCATGTTTGTAAGTATCTCGTAAACTACACGAGACGCGTAAAACCAGATAACGTTTTCAGATTCACCGCCAGGACATTACTGTATATGTATATAAAAACTAAAGGTTAACAACCACCGCAGGGTCCCACTGGGAGTAACTGTCATCTAAAAAAAAATGACATCGG
>JAABKJ010003179.1:0-26417 GCA_011634705.1 Andricus grossulariae
CGCAGCTTATTCAGCAATTTCTGCCGAAACACGGCCTTACACAACTTCGCAGGCCCCATACAGTCCTGGCCTGGCTCTATCCTGATTATTTTAGGAATTTTTCAAATCAAAAAAGACAAAAATCTATTGCCTATTCCTCAGCAATATCTTCTTTATAATTGTTTAATTAATTGTTAAGAGTTTCGGTTAAAGTGAAACTAAATACGAAAAAAGGGCTAATTAATCTTAAAATTGATTACAAAGCATGAACAGTTGCTTGATCAAATTAAAAAATACAGTGAGTCAGAACACCCTTCATCGCAGCTTATTCAGCAATTTCTGGTCAAATATGGCCTCACGACTTTGGTAGCCGCCATGCAGACTATTATTATTTTATTTTTACGAATAAAAAAAGACAAAAATCTATTGCCTACTCCTCAGCAATATCTTCTTTATAATTGTTTAATTAATTGTTATGTGTTTCGGATAAAGTGAAACTAAATACGCAAATAGGGCTAATTAGTCTTAAAATTGATAAGAAAGTATGGAATTTTTTTTTTCAAATTAAAAGGTAAAATGAGTCAGAACACCTTTCATCGCAGCTTATACAGCAATTTCTGGTCAAACACGGCCTTAAAACTTTGGCAGCCCTCATACAGATTATTATTATTTAAATTTTATGAATAAAAGAAGACAAAAATCTATTGCCTATTCCTCAGCAATATCTTCTTTATAATTGTTTAATTAATTGTTGAGAGTTTCGGTTAAAGTGAAACTAAATACGCAAAAAGGGTTAATTAATCTTAAAATTGATTACAAAGTATGGACAGTAGTTTTATCAAATTAAAAAATGCAATGAGTCAAAACACCTTTTATCGCAGCTTATTCAGCAATTTCTGGTGAAACACGGCCTTACACAGCTTCGGCAGCCCCCATATAGTCCTACCTTGGCTCCATCTTCATTGTGGGCAAAGTGAATGAATAAATGAATTCGAAGATTATTGTTATTATTATTATATATTTCAGAAATGATTACTACATTAAATACGTGAATAATTATTTAATTTTGCGATTTACAGGAATGTTACTGCCGTTTTTTCTCATCGCTTTTTTCTTCGGAGGAAGTCATGCCCTTGCTATTGGTCAGGAGGAAATCGAAAATGATGAATTCGCGCGTCACTATAATTCAAGATACTCACTCTACGATGAACCGTACGATATTGAGTTCAAGTATCACAATTATGAACAAATGAGTCGATTTCTTCGAACTACGTCTCTTCGCTTCCAGAATCTGACTGCTCTTTACTCGATAGGAAAATCAGTCAAAGGTATGATATTTATTGAGTTATGTACAATCATTTTGTCGAAAATAGTTTTTAAAAAGTTCGTTTTTCCATGAAAAAATGAATTAAAAAATAATTATTAGAAGAATTTTTCAAAATTATTGAATAAAATTATATTTATAAATATTTTATTAATTAAAAAATTAAAAGTTGATATGTACAAAAAATTTATCCAGCGAGAATCGAACACGCAACCTTCCGATCATGAAGCAGAAGTGCTACTGCCTGAGCTATATTGGTTGTGAATATTACTTTTGTGTAGTTCTTTTAAATAGATAATTTTTGGCGGTCAAATTAAAAAAACTTAATGTATTTTTTCAGTAATTATTAATTATTTAAACCATTTTGATTTGCTTAAATAATAATTTTTCATATTTTATCGCAAATTATCAGTACCCTCACATGGACATAAACTAATCGGACAATATAAAAAATCAGAAAGGTCGATTACATTTTTCTTGATTGTTTCAACAAATTTTTTCTAAAATATGGTTTTATATTATTATTTGTTATTTTTAATTTATCAAACTTTAAAAATTATCAACTTTTCTTTGTATAATATTTTTTGATGAAATCGTTATTTTTAGAAAAATTCTATCAAAAATGAAACTCACGCTGATGTTTAATGAGTTTGGTCAAAAAACGAACTATAACCTAAAAAGTATGCATTTTGGAAAAACCACATTGAAAAACCACAGCTATTTCCTATTCAACATTTCTCTCTGAAATCAATAGTTAAAAAAAAACATTTTGATTTAAAAACATTTTTGACTTTAATTTTTTTTGTTTTTTTTTTTGAGCGAAGAGGATTTAGAAAACAATTTCAAAAAATAATAAATAAGAATTTTTGTGTGTGTATAAAATGCGTATGTGTTAATAAATTTAATTTTTAATGAATAAGGGCAGTTCATTGTACGATTTAATACAATAAATATATATAAAAAATGACCTATTGTAAAAGTGCATCATAAAAAATTAACACCTTCCTTGATAAATTGTAAAAACTATAAGGAGCATTTTTTTCATCGTAAAAAATCGTCTTAAAATCGATTATGGATTGGTTTTTTCATGCAGGTTTGAAAAGGAAAGCCAAAATTGATGAAAAACTCAAATTTCAAGAAGAAATTTACGTACAGTTCTGAATCGAAAAATCTAATACCTTTTCCATCAGAAATATGTAGTTAAAATAATTTTTGATATCTTAATGTACCTTACAAGTATTATTTGTCGTAAACAATTGTAATCAAAAACAACAAAAATTTAATCATTTCAAATAAGCGCTCCAACGGTAACCAATAAGATTGTCTACACGACGCTTGCGCAATACGAGCATGCGCCTGCGCTATACGAGAGACGTGATTTTCTTTCAGCAGTATATTCAAAATAAATTTGAGCTTATACTCGAAGGTTTTCTTTTCACAAAACCATGTTAGTGCCACTTTTTTTAAAAAGACATTTTATTGACTCAAAAATTCTCTAAAATTCTATTGCACATTTTTGTAAGAAAAATTTTAATTATTAAATTGTTTAAAAATGCGAAATACATAAAAACTAATAGCATCATTTGATTAAAGAATTTTAAAAGAATTTTTTTCTTGAAGAATGATCTATTCTTTTTTGTCCTATTATTTTTACTACTCATTGCAGTAGTAAAATGTCTACTAATTTGGATTTGGAGAGTACTATCCGTGTGAAAATTAAATCTTCATATTTTGTATATTCTTAGTTTGAAAACGTGCAAATATGTCAGTATTTAAGTGAAAGTACATAATTATCAAAATTTTAAAAGCCGAATTTTCAAAATCACAAAATTTCCGAAAATAGTACATTTTAATTTACCAAAGTTTCGAATTACCGAAAGAAATATATTTATTATTTTTATCGGTTGAAATAATGGGGTAAAGTTAAAATTTGTTAAACTAAAAACTTTCATGTTTTTCCGTTTATTTCAGTAAATAATTAAAAATGTCAAAAATGGCTCCAAATAAAAGTTGTAGACCATAAAAATATACACCTTTTATGTTATTCAGATTTTTTCTTAAAACCACTATTTTGCGAGAAAAATGAGATTTTTCCTCGAATCAGTGCAAAAGCGAGTGTGAAGAACGTGGTAATAACACGTGTTTCCCATACGAGAAAAAGACGTGTTTATAAATTTGATTCAGAATCGTCAATATTAGGTGAATTGAGTTGAAACTCAACATTTATCTTCAAAATCAATCATAGAATACGAATAAAATATTACTTTTTAAATATAATCCCCATAAGTCTGTTTTATAGGGTCCCAAAAAAAACCCCTAAGTAAAAAATAGGGTTTTGCGAGTTCTTGGCTCTAATTACGATTTTTATGTCGATTCTTTTTTGCAAATTGTTTCTAATATATAAAATAATACTTTTTACTGATAATTAGACGTTTAAATAAATTGTTAAAACAATTGATGATTGTTTTTATCAATTTTCTCTTAGAATATAATTAGGACGTTGCGGTTTTTTCCGGAATTTTTCAACTTATTTTTAAATGTTCAATTAGGGTGAGGTATTAATTAATTAAAGTTAACAAACACAATTGTTCCAACAATTTATTATTACTTTTAAAAATATTCTCTTTGAATAATTTTAGAAAGTTGCGGTTTTTTCTGAAATATTCAACTTTTTGTACATTTTTCACTCAGAGCGAGGGAATAATTATTGCATTTTAACAACTATACTTGTTTAAACAAAATATAATTGTTTATAATTATATTCTCTAATAATAATGCTATCTAGTTGCGGTTTTTTCTGAAATTTCTAACTTTATGTCTACTTTTCACTTATTGAGGTAATAATTATTGCAAGATAGCAAACATAATTGTTAGAACAATTCATTATTGTTTATAACTATCTTCTCTTAGTTAATTGTTAGAAAGTCACGATTTTTTCCGAATTTTTCAACTTATTTTCAACTTTTCAATTAGAATGAGGTAATAATTAATTCAAGCTAATAAACATAGTTGTTTAAACAATTTATTATTCAGTAAAATAATATTCTCTTTGAATAATGCTGGAAAGTTACTTTTTCTAAAAATAATAAACTTTTCGTCCACTTTTCACTTAGAACGAGGTAATAATTAAAGCAATTGAACAAACGCAATTGTTTGAACGATTTATTATTGTTTATAACTATCTTCTGTTAGATAGATTAAAAAAAGTGACGATTAATCCTGAAATTTTTCACTTTGCTTTGGCTTTTTAGTTATGAGCAGATAATAAATAAACACTAGAAAGAATCATTTTTTAAAAAACCTGTTTCTTTTTTTTTAATATATTTTTCTGAAATAAAACAGATATTTGAAATATTCTTTAAATTTTCTATATGAATTATATTAAATGTAAATTTTTCTTGAAGTAGTAACTGAGAGCCTTTTTCTTTAAAATAATATTAATATTTATTATTTGTTTCTAACTAAAAAGTCCAAGAAAAGCTGAAAATTTCAGGAAATATCCAATATTATAAACAATTAATTTCAGGAAAAGTCTGAAAAATTGACTCTCGTAAATTGAACTATTTTGTTGAAAGTTCAACTATTCTGTTGAAAATTCGTTTTTTTTCAGTAAAAAATTAACTTTTTCGGTTGAAAATTCCTCTCTTTGGTAGTGAATCTTGCAATTTTAGAAATTCAAAGTAGGCTAAGGGTATACAAAACTACGATTGTCAACGAGGGGTGGTCGGCCCCTAACGTATTTTATGGACGACCCCTAACGTACTTAATGGACGACCCTTAAACTTAGTTTATGGGTGACCGCTAACGTAGTTTATGGATCACCCCTAACTTATTTTATCGACGGCCCCTGGTGTATTTTCTGGTCGGCCCCTAACGTATTTGATGAATGACCCCTAACATAGTGTATGGTCGACCGCTAACGTAATTTATGAATGACCCTAATCGTAGTTCGTGGTCGACCCCTGAAGTAGTATATGGTCGGCCCCTAACGTACTTTATGGGCGACCCCTAACGTAGCTTGTGGTTGACCACTAACGTAGTTTATGGTCGAACCCTTAAGTAGTTTATGGTCGACCGTAACGTAGTTTATGGACGACCCCTAACGTATTTGATGGAAGACCCCTAGCATAGTTTATGGTCGACCCCTAATGTAGTTTATGAAAAACCAGAAACGTAGTTCGTGGACGACCCCTAACGTACTTTATGGACGACCCCTAACGTATTTGATGGAAGACCCCTAACATAGTTTATGGTCGAACCCTAACGTAGTTTATGAAAAACGACAAACGTAGTTCGTGGATGACGCCTACCGTACTTTATGGGCGACCCCTAACGTATTTGATGGAAGACCCCTAACATAGTTTATGGTCGACCCCTAACGTAGGTTATGAACGACCGCAACCGTAGTTCGTGGACGACCCCTAAAGTAGTCTACGGTCGGCCCCTAACGTACTTTATGGACGACCCCGAACGTAGTTTGTGGTTGACCACTAATGTAGTTTATGGTCGGCCCCAACGTAGTCTATCGACGACCCCTAATGAATAATACGTCAAAGGCAAAAATAAAAAATAATACAAATTTTTTTTGCACAGGTCGTGATCTATGGGTGATGGTCGTTTCATCCTCGCCTTACGAACACATGATCGGCAAACCTGATGTGAAGTATGTGGCCAACATACACGGAAACGAGGCTGTGGGCCGGGAGCTGATGTTGCATCTCATTCACGTATGTAAATTCACCGTCCGTCGACCTCGTTCACTTCTTTTCAGGTCGCTCTGTTCGCTTACGGGCTAGAAACACTAAACGTTTCCGTCGCACCTGTAAAAACCTTCTACACAGTTCACGTATTCTATAGGGGCAGGATGTACTTATAATTACGAATGCGTGATTTTTTTTTCTTTCAAATTCCAAAGCCTACAATGTAAGTGAAAGTGGGGTATACGGTACACAGTGGATAGTCCACAGTAGACAAGTGTATTTTGTATAAAAAAATACGAAAAAATAATTTCCGTTCTGAATTAACGGTCTGCAAACTTTGTACAGATTTTTTCTTTTTATTATAAGCCTAATAATTGATTTACGTTCTGCATGGACGTAAGAGGGAATTTGGTATTCATTGTGTACTAAAAGATTCTCGCTTGCACCCCACACTATTAAATGTTCATATTTGATTTGAAATTTTTCATTAAATTTGAAAGTCTTCATTAAAAATTATCATCATATCAAACAAAATTGTGGTCTCTTATTTAAACAAGTGTATTTGTATTTATTCATGAAAAGTTTACTTATTTATTCATAAAAAGAACAAAAGTCTTTTCAGTTTGTAATAATGTGACTAATGTGTAATTTTTTTTCTTTCAAATTCCAAAGCCTACAATGTAAGTGAATGTGGGGTATACGGTACACAGTGGATAGTCCACAGCAGACAAGTGTATTTTGTATAAAAACATACGAAAAGATAATTACCGTTCTGAATTTACGGTCTGCAAACTTTGTACAGATTTTTTCTTTTTATCATAAGCCTAATAATTGATTTAGGTTCTGCATGGCCGTAAGAGGGAATTTGGTATTCATTGTGTACTAAAAAATTCTCGTTTACACCCCACACTATGGAAGGTTTATATTTAGGTTTGAATTTTTTTCTTTTTCAAATCCTAATTAAAAATTATCATCACAATAAATGAAATTGTGGTCGTTTATTTGAACAAATGTATTCGTATTTATTCATTAAAAGTTTGTTTATTTATTTGATCATTAAAAGAAAAAATGACATAAAAAATTCCCGAAATATAAAATTGCCGACAATTTAAGATTCCCAAATTTGAAAATTCCGGAATAATATAATTTATAAATTGTATAATATTACGGAATTTAAAAATTTCCGATTCTAAACAATTAAAAAACTGTTTAAATAATAAAAAAATGGTAAAATAAAAAATATGTTCATCAAATAAAAGTACATTATTTTATTAAAATCAGGAGGATTTTAACGCAATTTTTTAAATCTGGGAAAATCTTGCATGATAAAAAATTGTTTACAAAATTTTCTGGATTCTTTATCGAATCTTAGAAATATGTTATATATAACGTTAAAAACAAATTGAGAATTTTTTTCCAAAATATAATTTTTGCTTGAATTTAAGTATTCAAAAACTTAATCAAACAAATAGTTGTTAGATATTTTTATGTTGACGCGCACATAGAGCGCAATTGATTGTGTAAATTTAAAAGAAATTTGAAATAATTGTTTCATTATTCAAATCTAAAAAAAATAATGTTTTTGTTGATATTTAAAATAATTCTAACTCAATAAATTTTTTATCTTTCCAAAATATGATTTTATTATTATTATTTGTTAGCGAAAACTTACGAAAAATTGTCTGCAAAATTTGTACAACTTTTTTTCTATTTATCAAAAATTTACTAATTTTCGGTTTGCAATTTGAAAGTCTTAATTAAAAATGGTCATCATATAACTGTAAATCGTGATATTTCATTCAAACAAATATCTTTTCGTGCATTTCGTATAAAAATTAACGAAAAAATAATTTGATTTCTGAATTTATGGTCTGCAAACTTTTTACAACTTTTTTTTTTATTATTGCTCTGCAAGGAAAGAAAATATAAAAAAAGTAAGAATAACAAATCTATAATTATAAAAAAATATATGAAAAATCTAGTTTCTTCAGTCTAGAACATTTTTACGAAAATAGGAGAAAATAAGGGCATAAATTCTTTTGAATAAAATTAATATAGACAAAAAAACAAAGTTAATTTTCAATCAAGCAAGATGAATTTCCAACAACAAAAATTAATTCTTAACTTAAAAGTTGATTTTCAAACTAAAAAAAAAAGAATTTTTAACAAAATGGTCGAATTTTCATTCAAAATAGTACAGTTTTATAAGAAAATAGATGAAGTTTTTAGAAAATAAAGGAATTTTCAACAAAATAATTAAATTTTCAACAATGTAGGTGAATTTTTAATAAAATTTTAAAACGAAAATTAAATTGCTAAATTAATCAGATTATTTTTCATCCAGAGTGTTGAAGTTTCAACCCAGAAAGATTTTTCAGTGAAGAAAGAAACAAAATGTCTGAAAAATTGTAGAATTTTCAAACCAAAAAGACGATTTTTCTACCAAACTGTTGATTTTTCAATCAAAAATATGAATTTTCAAACCAAAAGATTAACTTTCTATAAAAAAAAGATGAAGTTTCAAACAAAATACAAGAACTTTCAACAAAATTAATTTTTAAAAAATAATTTTTGAGAAAATAGTTTTAATTTCAACCAAAAAGATCAATTTTGATTTAAAATTATGAATCTTTAACAAAAAAAGTAAATTTTCAACAAAATAGTTCAACTCTTCACAAAGTGGTTGCATTTTTAACTAAATAGTTGAATTTGTAAACTAGGAAAGATCATTTTTGATTTAAAATGATCAATTTTCAATAAAAATGTTACATTTTCAGTCCAAAAAAGAGACTAAAAAACAGTTATTTTTTAACCCAATCGATTAACTTTCTATCAAAAAAAGATGAAGTTTCAAAAAAAATATAAGAACTTTCAACAAAATTAATTTGAAAGCAAAACAAACAAAAATTCAAAAAAATAGTTATATTTTCAACCAAAAAGATGAATTTCTAATTAATATGATGACTTCCGACAAAAAAGTGAGTTTTAAACAAAATAGTTACATTTTTTATCCAAAAAAAGAGACTTTTCAAGAAAAGAGTTACATTTTTACTCAAAAAGATGAATTTTTAATGAAAATGATTAATTTTCAACTGAAAAAGTGAATGTTCAACTTGCAACCAAGTAGTTGACTTATTAACCAAATAGTTGAATTTTAGGCTAGAAAAGGTCAATTTCCAATTAAAAATATCAATTTTTAACAAAAACTGGAAGTTAAATTTTCAGATGAAAAAATTAATTTTCAGCAAAAAAAACGAATTTTCAATAAAACAGTTACATTTTCAATCCAAAAAAGAGAATTTAAAGAAGAAAAAAAAACAGTTATATTTTCAACCAAAAAGATGAATTTTTAACCCAAAAGGATTAATTATTTAAAAAGAAGATTGATTCTGTCAAAAAAAATCAAATATCAACAAAATACAATATCTTTCAACAAAATCAATTTTCAACAAAAAAAAAGAAAACAAATTTTCAAAAAAATAGTTACATTTTCAAAAAAAAAAAAATTAATTTTCAATTAAAATTATGAATCTTCAATTAAAAAGTGAATTTTGAACAAAACTGTTCAACTTCAAACCATAAAATTGAATTCTTAACCAAATAGTTTAATTGTAAACTAGGAAAGATTAATTTTCAATAAAAAATGGAATATTTAAATTGTCAGATAAAAAAAAAATTTTCAACCAAAAAAATGACTTAAAAAAAAACAGTTTCATTTTCAACCCCAAAAAAGCAGATTTTCAACAAAAAAATTTACATTTTCAACCAAAAAGATTAATTTTTCAAATAAAATTATGAATCAAAAATCAGAAAAAGTGAATTTTCAACAAAGTAGTTCAACTTTCAATCAAGTAGTTGCATTTTGAACCAAAAAAGATGAATTATTAACAAAAAATCTAACAGTTGATATTTCAAATATAAAATATTTTTATTTAAATAAAATATAGTTGAATTCAAACAAAAAAGACGAATTTTCAAGAAGGTAGTTTAAACCTCAGAAAAAGCAGATTAATTTATAAGGAAAAATTTAGACGAAAGAAGCAAAAAAAGAAAAGGAAAGTTTCTTAAAAAAGGTGAAAATAGGGGATTAGGGGAAGGAGTGTGAAGTCTGTAATTTCCGTTCTGAATTTGCAGTCTGAAAACATTTCACATTTTTTCCCCCTTTTTATGTATAACTCAACTGATTTATTTGATTTAGTATTGGATAATTGTTTATTAATAAAAATGTTAGGTTCTTGTCGTAAGGAGTTATTCTGTGGAATTCTTTATCCACTGTATACAGAAAGACTCTCGTTTGTACCCCACATAATTAAATATTCCTATTTGAATTTTTTAATTTAATTTTTGTTTTAAATTTGAAAGTCTTCATTAAAAACTATTATCACATCAAACGAAATTGCAGTCTTTAATTTAAGCAAATGCCTTTTCAGTTTGTAATAATGCATGAGACTCAAGTTTATTAACGCAAAATCCTAAAATAGTTAGTATTCTCGTGTGGAAGTCTATAATCATTCGCATTCCGATGTTGGCACAGCCCGTGCGGTAAATACTAATTCGGAAGTGCTTTGACTCTTGAAAGTCCCGCGAATGGATTTCGCATAATCGACTCTGAACAAACGGAACAAACTTCTATTCTTAATTTAATTTATCCTCCCATAATTTTCCTCCCCTACTCCTCCTACTTCCCCTACTTCTATGGTCCTCCCCTACTTCCCCTCCCTTTACCTCACCTTTCGCTTTCCCTCCTTTCCCCATCCTTTCCCCAGTTTTTCCTTCTCTACTTCCCCCTCTCCTCACTTCCACAGCTAACACTCCCGTCCCCCTACTTCCCTTTATCGGCCACCACTTCCACTCCCCTACTCACCCGCAGTACCCTACTAAACCTCCCTCACTTCCCTATTTTTCCTTACTTTATTTCTCCTAGCTTTACTTACTTTCCTTTCCTTAACTATCCCTCGCCTCACTTCCCCTACCAACATTTCCTTTAACTTCCCCCAATACCCCTCCCCACATCAAACCTCACTACCCCTACTTCTATTTCACTCACTCACCCTATTCTACTTCCCCGCACCTTATTTCACATCACTGCACCTCCCTTCACTTCCCATAATTTCCCTACTCTCATTTACCCTCACTTTCATAATACCCATAATTCCCATCATACCCGTCCGACAATAATCCACACTAACCCTATTTCCCTTTCTCTCACTTCCCCTAGCCTACTTTCCCTCCACGAAATTCTCCGCACTGCCCCTCTTACCACTTCCACTACTTCCCCTCCCTTCATTTCTCGTCACTGCTTCTTCCCTGACTTCCCCTTATCCGCCTAATTTCCCCTGACTTCCCCTACTGTCCCTTTCTACTTCTGCTCTTCCTCATTTCTCCTCAGTGACCCTCCACTCAGTGAACCTCTCCTCACTTATTCTATTTCCCCTAAACCCTACTCTCCTACTCGCCTTTTTTTTACTTTTTTACTGGCTTCCCCTCACTTTCCTTACTTGTCCTAGTGCCATTCTTCTCATTTCCTTACTTCCCCTAATGCCCTTCTTCTCATTTCCCCTCATTTCCTATACTTTCCCTAAACCCCGTTTTTTATGTCCCATCTCGGGGTTAGATTGAATTAGTGATGTCATTAAAAAAAACCATTAATTTTAATAAAATAAAATTTTTAACTTGACAAAAAAATTTGTGCTAACAATGTTTTTTGCATATGAATTTTTGCTTTTTATCGCTTCTTACAAATTTTCAAAAAATAGTTGGATTTTAATAATTGATGTCTTATTTTTATTGTGAAAATTTGTGTTTCAAAGGAAACTTTTTTTAAACAAATATATATATTTGAAGATTATTTACTTTCTTTTAAAATTAGGAAAATTAAAGTTGTAGGAAGTGTTTTCCCCGAGAAAATCTATGATACATTAAAATTCTACCATTAAAAAGATGATAAGAAGCGATAGTAAAAAAAAAAATTAAATCACAAAAACTATGGCTGAAATCATTATTTTTTGTAAGTCTTGAACTTTGTTTATCAAAAATTAGGTTTTTTCTTTCATAAAACATAATTGGTAATATTAAAATGATAAAATTATAATGATTAATTAAATTAAATTATAATAACTATACAATCTTCAAATCATAGAAAACTTTTGAGATATTGTTTTAAAAGTTTCAGATCTGTGTTTCTCGAAAAAAAATCCTATAGGAACCCGCATTCAAATTTCGTCGCCACAGATATCTTAATATTGCTTAAATACCTATACGAGAAAAAAAATCTGCCATGAAGGACGAAATTAAAAACAAAATGCGAAAACGATTACTATTATTTGTAACCTAAATGATTTCGAACAATAAAAGTGGAATTATCTCAGTCAATTTATCAGATTTATTAATCAAATTTAGTAGGTATATTGAACCCACCAATGTACCAAAATTCTGTAATTTCTTTTAAATTCCTGCTTTTCTTCCTCCTTCTCCTCCTCATCTATCTTCTCTTCTTCTATCTCCTTATTTCGATAAATTATTGACATTGTAGTTGACTGTAGGCTACAATTTCAATCCAATGTGCATAAAATCTTTATAATTTACGTCTGATTTTACGATTTTGCATATTGCTTTGGAAGAAGTAAGTACACAAGTCCATCCATTAAAAAAAAAGTTAAAACACGTGATTTGGAAACACAGATCAAGATACAGCTTCAATAATTTAATCAATTATTATATTACTACTTATTTTTTTTATCAAAAAAAAATTATTTTTCAATCTAATTCACTGAACTAATTGCTTTTATTAAAAAATGTTTCTACTTATAACTTTTCTACTGCGTGTACATACTTGGCTTTATTTTTTGATTTCACAACTTTGATTGCCCATAACATAAATGAATAAAATATTAATATTCATGTGTCCCACCAAAAACACTACGTGTGAAAAAATTGCGCCAAGTACATGAGTTGTGCTAAAGGTAATCAAAGTCGTTGAATCAAAAAATAAAGCCAAATAAGAATATTAGAAAATTTATAAATACAAGTGTTTTTTAATAAAAGGAATTAGTTGGATGAATTAGTTTGAAAAACAATTTTGTTTGTTTGATAAAAATAAATATATATTTTAGGCGAACAAAAATAAGAAGAAACATTTGTCGGGCCTGTAATATAAAAATTTATTATTAGTAATATAGTTGCTGTCATGTTGCCATACTTATGTTTATTATTTAAAAACAATAATAGGTCTGTCATTTATTTTTTATTTTTGCTTATTCCTCTCAAATATCAATTTTTATTATCAAACAAAAGAACTATTTATTAAACTAATTCATCGAACTGAATATTTTTTATCAAAAACTCTTTAAATTATTAATCTTCTTCTATTCGTACTTGTCTCTATTTTATGATTCCACAACGACTCTTTGTTAAGTGGGTTTAAAAAAATTCGATTATAACGTATTATAACATAAATTTTTTAATTTCTTTCGTATCGATTATATTTTGAAGGGTATACAAATATTTTAAAGGTGGAAAATCTGATTTACAGTTATTCGTTACAAAGTATGGGACTGATTCCTACATCACCTGGTTGTTGGATAATACCAGGATCCACATACTGCCATCCATGAACCCTGATGGTTTCGAAGTTTCAAAAGAAGGATATTGTGACGGATCACAAGGAAGGTGAGTTTTTAAAAAATATATAAGAAAATAAACCATAATTCCCCTTTCCTCATTTTCCCCTCACGTCCCTTGCCACCCCTTCCATTATTCCCTCTCATTTCCCATCACTTCCACTATTTTCGCTCTCCTTATTCCCTCTCACTTTCCCTGCGGTTCCTTCCCTCATTTACCCTATTTTTCTTTCTCAACACTCACTTCCCTCTCCTATTTACCCTCATTTCTAATAATTTCTCCTACTTCCCCTCCTTTCATTACGCCTTACTTCCCATAGATCCCCTCCCCTCATTTTATATCATTTCTCCTACTGTTTCTCCCATAATTCCCCCTACTCCCTCTCTACTTATTTCCTATCACTTCTTCTACTTTCCGTCTACTCATTACCTCTCACTTCACCTACTAATTATCTATATATATACTTAATTATCCTCTCCTCATTACCCTCACTACCCCTACTTTTCTTCCCTTAATAACGCCTTGCTTCACCTACTTCCCCCTCCAATTATTTCACCTCACTTTCCCTACTTCCCTTCCCCTAATTTTCCCTCATTCCCCATATAACGCCTCTACTATTCCTCCCCTTATTTCCCCTACTTTCCCTCCCCTTATTTCCCCTACTTTCCCTAATCTTATTTTCCCTCACTTCCCCTACTTCCTCTCCACTTATTTCTCCTCATTTTCACACCCTAGATTCTCCCTTACTTTCCCTCCATACATTACTCCTCACTTTCCCTAATTTCTCTCTCCTGACTTACCCTGACTTCTCATACTTCACCTCCCCTTACAACAACTAATTGTCCCCTCCTCATTACCTTCACTTTCCCTACTTTCCCATCCCTCGTTTCCCCTCACTACCCCTAATTTTCTTCCCTTAATCACGCCTTTCTTCCCCTCATTTCCCCTCCCCTTATTTTCCCTCACTTTTCCTACTTCACATCCCCTAATTTCCCCTAATTTCTCATACCGCCCCTACTATCCTTCCCTCATTTCCCCTACTTTCACTCCCTTCATTTCCCCTCACTTCTTCTACTCCCCCTGCCTTACTTATTCTACTTCCCCTTCCCTCACTTCACATACTTTCACTCTTCTCATTACCCTTAATTTCCCCTACTCTCCCTCCCATCATTTTTTCTACTACTGCTCCCTACATTTGATCTATTTCTCCTCCCCTCATTTTAGCAGGGGTAATGCTTTTCTTTATTGTTGAATATGATTTTTTTTATCATTAATTTTGTCGATATTAATTTTCAGATATAATGCACGAGGATTCGATTTGAATCGCAACTTCCCCGACTATTTTAAACAGAACAACAAGAAGAGCCAACCGGAGACGGAAGCGGTTAAAGAATGGGTTTCCAAGATTCAATTTGTGCTCTCGGGAAGTCTCCATGGCGGTGCACTCGTTGCCAGCTATCCATTCGATAATACCCCGAATTCACGTAAGAATCTATTTTGCATGTTTTTTTTTAACAAGTAATTTTTATTAATTAATTTTTTATGTGGTAAAGTGCAAACTCCATTTTTTGGTAACAACCGAAGAATTAATCACTCCTGCAATTTCGCGTAAGCTTTCTCTTCAATTACGTGCAATCCTTTACAACTCCTTTCTAATCCCATGCAATCTCTATGAAATCTCAAGCGATTTCTATACAATTTCGTGAAATCCCATGCACTGCTTGCAATTTCATGCATTCCTTTTGGAATCTCATGCAATCCCATAAAATCCTTTACAATCTCTATAAAATTTTAAGCGATCTCCATACAATTTCGGGCATTCCCATGTTCTGCTTTCAATCTCATGCAAACTTGTGGAATCTCAAGCAATCTTATTAAATCCTTTACAATCCTATGGAATCTCTATAAAATATCGAATCGATGCTATGAAACTTAGTGTAATCCCATTCACTGCTTTCAATCTCATGCAATCCTTTGCAATCCCAAGCAATCCTTTGCAATCCCCATACAATTTCTATAAAATATCTAGCGATAAAATTGCGTGTAATCCTTCACAATCTCTTCCAATCTCATGCAATCTCCATAAAATCTCGAGTTGTCTCTATAAAATTTCGCGTAATTCCATTCACTGCTTTCAATCTCATGCAATGCTTCACAATACCATGCAACCTCTATAAAATATCGCTTTCAATCCCATGCAATCCTTTACAATTCCTTGTAATCCTAAGCAATCTTGATGGAATCACATGCAATCTCATTGAATCTTTATAAAATCTCAAGCGATCTCTTCAGAATTTCGTGCAATCCTTTACAATCCCTTCTAATCGATGCAATCGAGATGCAATCCCATGCAGTCTATATAAAATATCTATAAATCTCTATACAATGTTAAGAAATCCCATGCACTGCTTTCAATTCCATGCAATCCTTTACAATTTCTTGTACTCCCATGCAATCTCGATGGAAGCCCATGCAATCTCATTCAATCTCTGTAAAATCTCAAGCGATCTCAATCAAATGTTGTGCTATCCATTTCTTATTATGCAATTTCGTGAAATCTCATGCAATCTCTAGCCATCTCTATAAAATGTCGTGCATTCCCATTCAGTGCTTGCATTATCATGAAATCCTGTGGATTCTCCTACAATCCTTTGCCATTCCATGCAATCCTTTACAATACCCCGTGATCCCATGCAATTTTGATAGAATCTCATGCAATCTCTAAAAATTCTAGAATGATCTCTACAAAATGTTGTGTCATCCTATGCCATCCTTTACAATCCCTTGTAGTCCCATGAAATTTCTATAGACACCCGTGCAGTTTAGATGAAATTCCATGCAATCTCATTAAACCTCTATAAATTCTAGAGCAATCACTATAAAATGTTGTGTCATCCTATGCCATTCTTTACAATCCCTTGTAGCCCCATGCAATTTCGACAGAAACTCATGCAGTTTCGATGGAATTCCATGCAATGTCATTAAATGTCTATAAATTCTAGAGAAATCTCTATAAAATGCTGTGCTATCCTATGCCATCCTTTTCAATTCCTTGTTGTCCCATGCAATTTCGATAGAAACCCATGCAGTTTAGATGGAATTCCATGCAATATCATTAACTCTCTATAAATTATAGAGCGATCTCTATAAAATGTTATGTCATCCTATTTCATCCTTTACAATCCCTCGTAGTCCCATGCAATTTCGATAGAAACCCATGCAGTTTAGATAGAATTCCATACACTGTCATTAAATGTCTAAAAATTCTAGAGCAATCTCTATAAAATGTTGTATCATCCTATGCCATCCTTTACAATCCCTTGTAGTCCTATGCAATTTCAATAGAAACCCATGCAGTTTAGATGGAATCCCATGCAGTCTCATTAAATCTCTAGGAATTCCAGATCAATCTCTAAGAAATGTTGTGCCATCCTATGCCATGCTTCACAATCCCTTTTAGTCCCATGCAATTTGGATAGAAACCCATGCAGTTTACATGAAATTCCATGCAATTTCATTAAATCTCTATTAATTCTAGAGTGATCTCTATAAAATGCTGTGCCATCCTTTACAATCCCTTGTTGTCTCATGCAATTTCGATAGAAACCCATGCAGTTCAGATGGAATTCCATGCACTATCATTAAATCTCTATAAGTTCTAGAGCAATATTCATTGAATGTTGTATCATCCCATGCCATCCTTTACAATCCCTTGTAGTCCCATGCAATCTCGATAGAAACCCATGCAGTTTAGATGGAATTCCATGCAATCTTATTAAATTTCTATAAAATCTCGAAGTGTCTCTATAAAATTTCGTGCAATTCCATAGAGTTCTTGCATTCTCATACAATCCCCTTGAATCTCCTGCAATCCTTAACCGTCTCATGCAATCCCTGTGATCCCATGCAATCTCGATGCAATCCCATGCTATCTTCCTAAATCTATATAAAATCTCGAACGATCTCTATCAAATTTTGTGCGATCCATGTACTCTTTTGCAATCCTGCACGGCATCTCAGACAATCTCCTTCAATGTCTCATAAAATCTTTTGCAATCTTGAAATTTTTAAAGATAGACACCAAAAACCTGAGTAATTAACGGTAATTTTTGTGACAACAGATACACTCCAAGTCCCATATAATAACAGTTTCGGTGATTGCGTCGCACTAGCCTTGTTACTAAATCGGTACGCTCGAAACGTAAACAGTCAGGGCCGCCTGAACCGTTTCCAATTGGAATGCATAATATTGCGTAATATACACTACTGAGCACTCGAGCACTGCGGTCCTTCCGAGGCAACAGTCGCAAGAGTCTCTCGCCCTGTCCGGGTAAAAATTATTCAAGACTGTTTTTGTCGCTGAATAGACATTCTCAAGAGATGACTTTTCTTTTCGAAGAAATACTTCTCGCCCATCCATTTAGAAAAGTGTTTCTAAAAACTAAATTTTAATTAATTTTGAATGTTAAATATTTAAATTGTACCGAATACTGCTCTATTATTTTTTGGGGAAACGAGAAAAAAATCTACCTCAGCCCAGATTTGAACCGTAGATATTTTCTTGTTGGTTAACGCTCTCATGTATAGAAGCGTTCCGGGTTCAAATCCGGGTTGAGGTATATTTTTTTCTCGTTTCTCCAAAAAATAATAGACCAGTAATCGACACTATTTAATATTTAACATCAAAAATTGATTAATTACCCTGGTAAACAAAATAACATCATTGTTTAAACTAAGTTTTAATATTTGCCGTGATTGGTTTATCCAAGAGTAAAACTTGAATGCGTGTCACGAAATAAAAGAAAGGTAATGAACTAAAAATTATTCAAGGAACTAATCAAACAAATTGGAAAAGATTAATTCTTTCCGATATTTCTACTTTGGGGTATTACAATTTATATGGAAGTAATTACCATAATTAGAAAGTGCGACGTCAGGGCCACGCTTGGTACAATGGCAACTGCAATTAGACATTGAGCATTATTTATTCGACTGTGCAGCTATTTTTATAATAGGAAATAATATCCGTGAAAGTGTCGACTTTGAACTACACGTCCTGCAATGGTGTAATTTTTTTAATGGGGTTTAAACAGTGGAACGAGTGATTCCGCTCTGCCCTTTTTCCGTCTGTTGTCTTTCTCTCTTGATTTAAAAATAAATAAATAACAACATTTACATCTATGATGTGATCTTTTATTTTTATTTTATTTATGATTAAGGTCAGTCCATTTCCTGAATATCAAAGTTCTATGGAGGTCTAGCAATTTTCATGAAACTTTGCGAAACTTTAGGGCTGTGTGATTAAACTTCATGGTTCAAACCGTTTTTTTTTTTAATTTTAAAAATTCAGCAAGTTACAGAAATTTCAATTTTGAGACCTGACTTTTTTTAATACGAATTGAATCAGATCCCAGTTTACATGCATTTTGCAATTCAAATTTGAGCTTTCGAAGAAATTTCCGACATTTTTTAAAATTCCTTAAGTTCTGACTAATACTTAACCTACGTAAATCTATAGAAACACTTTTTGAACAAAAAATATAAATTTCCAGAGTTGAATATAATTTTTTTTTCATTGAAAACAAATTTAAAAAGTCTAGTATCATATTGTTGGTTGAGAATTCATCCTTTTTAGTTCGAAATTATCTGATATGGTTAAACTTTTAATATTTTGTTTGCAAATTTACATTGTTGAAAATTCAACAATTTTGGTAGAAAAATCAACTATTATATATATCTTTCTTAGTTGAAAATTCAACTTTTTTTTTGAAAAATGGCCTTTTTGGTTTGAAAATTTATCTCTTTTGATAAAAATATCATTTTTTTTGCTTAAAAATACAACTATTTTTGGTTTAAACTTCATTCTTTTTGGTTGAAATATCATCAATTATATTTTTGATTGACAATTCATTGGTAGAAATTTCATCTTTTTGATTAAAAGTTCAACTATTTTTGGTTAAGAGATCATTCTGTTTGGTTGAAATTCTAAAATTAAATTCTTAATTAGAATTTGGCTTTTTGAGTTAAAAATTTTGTTATTCGGATGTAAATATAATTATTTTGTTGAAAATTCAACAGTTTTTTTGATAATTCGTTTTTTTGAGTTAAAAACGCAACTGTTTTCGTAGAAAATTCAACTATTCGTTCGAAAATTATCTTTTTTGTTGGAAATTAATGTTTGATTGTCGGAAATTCAACTATTTGTACAAAACTTGCCTTTTTGGTTAAAAATTCAACAATTCAGTTGAATTTTTTTATCTCTCAATTGAAAAATCTTTCTTGCTTAAAAATTGGTTGGAGATTCGTCTTTGTGGTTTGAAAATTCATCTCTTTTATTACAATTTCTTTTTTGTTTGTTAAAAATCCAAGTATTCATAGTTGAAACTTAATTATTTTTAGTTCTAAAGTCTACTATTATAGTTTCAGTTAAGAATTCATCTTTTCTGGTTAAAATAGGATTATTTTGTCGAAAATTCAACAATTTTCTTATAAAGTCATTCTTTTTTATTAAAAATTCGTTTTTTTTTTGTTGATGAAAATTAATTTTGTTGTTTAAAATTAATTTTTAATCTAAAAACTTAAATATTCCATTTTGGTTAAAAATTACCTTCTTGGTTGAAAATTCATATTTTTGGTTTAAAAAGTTCAGAATTGATCTCTTTTGCTAACAATTCAATTTTTTGGTTCAAGATACATTATTTTAGTTGACAATTCATCTCTTTGGCTGAAAATTTAGCTAATTTTTTTAAATTCTTTTTTTTTTGTTGATAAACAATAATTTTTTTAACTGAAATTTAACTATTCCATTATTTGTTGTTGAAAATTTATCCATTTAAGTTGAAAATTCGTTTTTTTTTTGCTTGAAAATTCTACTCTTACATTTTTGGTTGTAAACTTTTACTTTTTTATTTTATTATTTTGTTAGGAAGTCATTCTTTTTTGTTGAAAATTCAATTGTTTTGTTGATAATTTATCTATCTGAGTTAAGAATTCCACTATTTCGGTAGAAAATTCATCTTTTTGGTTGGAAAATTCATCTTTTTTTTTCAATCCTATTTTTTTGTAGAAAATTAATCTTCTTGGTTGAAACTTCATCTTTCTGGTTGTATATGTTAAACAGTTAAACAGTTGATAATAAATTTATCTGTTTGTTGAAACTTGGATTATTTTCTTGGAAATTAATTTTTTTAAACATTCCCTTTTTTACTGAAAATTTAACTATTCCATTTGTGGTTAAAAATTTGCTTTTTTTAGTGTAAAATTCAACTATTTGTACCAAAATTCAGTTGTTTTGTTGAAAATTTAATTATTTTGTTGAAAAATTAACAATTTTGTTACAAATTTATCCGTTTTGTTTGAAAATTCAACTGTTTTGTGGAAAACTCGTCTTTTTGAGTTGAAAAGTCAACTATTTTGGTAGAAAATTTAACTATTCGGTTGAAAATGACCTTTTTTGTTGGAAATTTATATTTGCGTGTCAAAAATTCAACTATTTGGTAGGAAATTTCCCCTTTTAGTTTAAAAATTTTACAATTTAGTTGACCTTTTTTTCTCTCTAGACTGTAAAGTCTTTCTTGGTTGAAAATTCAACTTTTATGGTATAAAATTTTCTGATTGGTTAAAAATTTAATTATTTTGCTGAAAATTCAACAATTTTGCTCTAAAGTCAGTCTTTTTAGTTTAAAATTCGTTTTTTTTCTGTTGAAAATTTTCATATACTGTTTTGAAAATTTGTATGTTTGCATAGGAAATTAATCTTCTTAGTTGCAAATTAAACCTATTTTCGGAAATTTTATCATTTTGTTAGAAAAACATTCATTTTGGTTGAAAATTCAATTATTTTGTTAATAATTTGTATATTGAGATTGACATTGCACCTATTCGTTTTGAAAATAAATTTTGTTGTTGTTGAAAATTAATTTTTTAATCTGAAAATTGGCCTATTCCATTTTTGGTAAAAACCGTATCTCTTTTGGTTGGAAATTTATATAGTTTTTTTTTGATAATTCGTATTTTCTGGTAGAAAATTAATCTTCTTGGTTGAAAATTCATCTTTTTGGCTGAAAATGTTAAAAATTGAACTGTTTTGTTAGAAAATCAATTTTCTGGAAAAAGATTCATCTATATTATACTATATTTTTGGTTGAGAATTCATCTTCTGTGGTTTAAAATTTTATTGTTTTGTTGAAAATTTGATTACTTTTTTAGAACGTCATTCTTTTTGGTTAAAAATTCAATTTTTTGTTGATAATTTGTCTATTTAGATTAATAATTCAACTATTTTGGTAGAAAATTCTATTATTCGGCTGAAAGTTAACTTTGTTGTTAAAAATTGAACTATTTGGTTGAAAGCTAATTTGTTTGTTGAAAATTCATATTTGAAAATTGAAAATTTTTGTGAAAAATAAGTCTTTTTGTCTTGCAAATTCAACAATTTGATAGAATCTTTTTTTCTTTTTTGACTGCAGAATTCTTTTTGGTTGAAAATTCATCAATTTTGATGAAAAATTCGTCCTTTTGGTTTGAAAATTAATTTCTTTTGGTAGAAATTTGACATTGTTTTATTCCAAACGCAACTAATTATTTGGAAGTTAAACTACTTTGTTAAATTTTCTTGTTATTAAAGATCCATTATTTCAGGATGGAGATTCATTTTTTTGGTTAAAATCTAACTCTTTGGCTGGAAATTAAGTTTTTTTCTTTGAAAATTCAACGTTTTCTTAAAACATTTTCGTTTGATCCTAATAAGTTGTAAATCTTCCAGAAGTGGCAGTCGGAACTCGGAAAATGTAAAGAAATACTTTTAGAGTAAAATTCTAAACCGATTTTAGATTAAGTTTTTTAGAAAAATTCAGAAATAAATTTATAATTGATATATGTGAGCAATTTTAAAATTTTTATTGTTAAAAATTGTATGTTAATACAACTAGCGAAAAAATGTCGATTCTTTCATTTTTTTTGTAAACAACTTTCCTATGTTCACTATCTCTAGGATTTAATGCTTTGGGGTGTGTTGAAGAAAAAAATGGTTGACTGGAAATTTCAACTGTTATAAACAAATTATAGTAACAAATCATAAAATCCAAAAGATACTGAGCGTGGGAAAGTTTTTTAAAAAACGGTATAGAAAAAACGAAAGGAGTTGAAATTTTTTCGCTTTTTGCATTAACATAAAATTGTAAACAATAACTCAAAAGGAAAAGAGTATCCATCAGTTTTTTTTATCGACGCAGAAAATGATGAAGAATCAAAACATTTGGAAAAAGTATTTAAAAACATAAACGCACAAAAAGTTAACTTGTGTAACAGAATTGCATAAAGAGGGGAAAAATAAATATTCAGTTATTAAAAAAAAATTGAGCGAAAAAAGTACTTTAATTTCCTTAATTATTAACCACATATTTCACAATAAATAAATAATCTCATCACTTTATTGTTACGTGTTTTCATGCACTCTCAGGAATATGTCGTTCAGCGCCATTATGTGCAGGTATAGTAAAAAATAATCGTCTTATTTTTTTATTTTCTATTTTTACACCTCTATTTTGCAATCTGTTTATTTTTAGGTTTAAATGCTTTGACGAAAGCGCATTAACTAAACGGTTAAATCTCAGAAATTACGCAAGAACACGATTATATTAAAAATACATAGTCACGGGATGATGATGTTAATTTTCTTTTGTGGCTGCTCATTATTGTAATATGAGTGATTTTATATAATGGTGAGATTTCATAAAAGGAATGTGGGAAAGATAAATTATAAATCCAATTGCGTCTCGTTTAATGTGGACATGTAATGAATGTTGGAATATTTATTATTTTAATTTGATTCATTATAAACAATGCTTTTCTTATATCTGTGGATTAGAGACTTTCGGAAAGCATTATACAAACTAACAGTCCGATCCGGAAATTGAAATAAACCTTTCGAATCTTTATTGTTTTATCTTGATTCACCGTTAACAATGCTTTTTTATATGTATGGACTAGAGAATTTCGAAAAGCATTATACAAACTAACAGTCCGATCCGAAAATTGAAATAAACATTTGGAATCTTTATTGTTTTATCTTGATTCACCATTAACAATGCTTTTTTATATGTATGGACTAGAGGCTTTTGAAAAGCATTATACAAACTAACAGTCCGATCCGAAAATTCAAATAAATCTTTGGAATCTTTATTGTTTTATCTTGATTCATTATTAACAAGACTTTTTTATATGTATGGACTAGAGGCTTTTGAAAAGCATTATACAAACTAACAGTCCGATCCGAAAATCCAAATAAACCTTTGGAATCTTTATTGTTTTATCTTGATTCATTATTAATAATGCTTTGTTATATCTATGGACTAGAGACTTTCGAAAAGCACTATACAAACTAACAGTCCGATCCGAAAATTGAAATAAACCTTTGGAATCTTTATTGCTTTATCTTGATTCACCATTAACAATGCTTTTTTATATGTATGGACTAGAGACTTTCGAAAAGCATTATACAAAATAACAGTCCGATCTGAAAATTGAAAAGAAAACTTTGGAATCTTTATTGTTTTATCTTGATTCATTATTAACAATGCTTTTTTATATCTATGGACTAGAAACTTTCGAAAAGCATTATACAAACTAACAGTCCGATCCGAAAATTAAAAGAAACCTTTGGAATCTTTATTGTTTTATCTTGAATCATTATTAATGATGCTTCT
This sequence comes from Andricus grossulariae, assembly GCA_011634705.1. Lineage (NCBI taxonomy): Eukaryota > Metazoa > Arthropoda > Insecta > Hymenoptera > Cynipidae > Andricus > Andricus grossulariae. Next base: position 24,330 of record JAABKJ010003179.1, read on the forward strand.
TTATATCTGTGGACTAGAGACTTTCGAAATGTATCATATAAACTAACAGTCCGATCCAAAAATTTAAAAAAATCTTTGGAATCTTTATTGCTTTATCTTGATTCATTATTAACAATGCTTTTTCATATGTATGGACTAGAGAATTTCGAAAAGCAGTATACAAACTAACAGTCCGATCCGAAAATTGAAATAAACATTTGGAATCTTTATTGTTTCATCCTGATTCACCATTAACAATGCTTTTTTATATGTATGGACTAGAGGCTTTTGAAAAGCATTATACAAACTAACAGTCCGATCCGAAAATTCAAATAAACCTTTGGAATCTTTATTGTTTTATTTTGATTCATTATTAACGATGCTTCTTTATATCTGTGGACTAGAGACTTTCGAAATGCATCATACAAACTAACAATCCGATCCGAAAATTGAAAAAAAACTTAAGCCTTTCTATCTCATTCTATTCTTTACCTATCCACGTCAATCTCTTTCAGTCTCTCTGTCAATCTAAATTCCTTTCTATCTTTTTAAATCTCCTCTTCTTCATTTCATCCTATCCTACGTTTATCTTTTTCAATACCATCATCTCTACCTCATCCTATCATTTTTTTATCCACGTTAATCTTTTTCTATCTCTTTGTCAATCTGAATTATGTTTTTCTATCCATTTTTCAATCTAACTTCACGTCTATCTTTTTCAATACCCTCTTCTCTATCTCATCCTATCTTTTATTTATCCACGTCAATACTTTTCTATCTCTCGGTTAATCTAAATTTTCCTTTATCTTTTTCAATCTCATCTTCTCTATTTCATCCTGTACTACACTTATCAACAACTACCTTTTTCTAACTCTTTGTCAATATAAATTTAAGTCTATCTTTTTCAATCCTCTCTTCTCTACTCTTCTGGAAGTAGAAAGATTGAAAATGATAGAAATTGGGAGATAGAAACAGATAGAACTATTCTATCTCTCTCAATGGGATACTTTGCATCCTTAGGAAGCTATCTTTTCCTATCCCCAATCTCAATAATTTTCTATCTCTTTCTCTACCTTTCGTGACCGAGGACTACTATCATTTTCTATCCCTTAGTCTATCTATTACGAATTTCAATCTTTTTTAATCTCTTTCTCTAGCTTTCGTAACTGAGGATCCTTATATTTGTCCTTACCTCATTCTATCTCTTTGATATAAATTTGTATATTTGTCTATCTCTTTTTCTATCTTCCGCTCTTATCATTTTCTATCCCTCTAAATTCGGAAATCCATAGAAAACTTAGGGAATTTTATTTATTATACTTATAGGTACGAAGACTGTTTTCACTTGTTGGTTAATTTTACCGTCAGCCATCTAGAACGTCAGCAAATCGCTCAGCCGCTGAGTGAGCGCAAGACGCAAAGTGAGCGCAAGCCGCTAAGTGAGCGCAAGCCGCTAAGTGAGCGCAAGTCGCTGTGTCGAGCCTTGTCAGCGAGGCGGTCCTTTGTCCTAATGACGAATCAAATACGAAACATAATTCTATTAAAAATTGCACTGTTGAATTTTGTAAAAACTTCGTCTGATGTTAATTCAACTGTTGAATTTTGTCGCAAATTTTTCTCTGGATAACTTTAATGTGGAATTTTCAACCAAAAAGATTAATTTTCTACAAAGAAAGGTGAATATTCAACGAAATACATGAATTTACTACAAAATAGTTCAGTTTTCAACTAAAAAAGAATATATTTTCAATCAAAAATGGAATAGTTGAATTTCCAGTTAAAAAAGTTAATTTTCAACAAAAGAAATAAACGAATTTTCAACAGAATACATGAATTTTTACCCAAATACCTAGTAGAGTTTTATACTTTAAAAGATAAATTTTCAACTAAAATGATGAAGTTTCAACCAAAAAAGAATTATTTTCATTTAAAAAAATTACATCAACCAATTGCGACTCTCTCACACAAAAAGAAAAAAGTAAAACGACTAGCCAAGGAAAGTAAAGATAAAATCAGAACAGAAGAAGAAAGAAAATTACAAAACGACTTTCAAGGAACCATGAAAATAATATATAAAGAGATAAACAAAAGTAAAAGTACAGAGTTTGT
>JAABKJ010003180.1:0-26415 GCA_011634705.1 Andricus grossulariae
ACTACTATCCAACCGAGCAATTCACGCCTACCCCGAAAGGGAAACGGCTTAATGATATAATAATAATAATAATAATCGATACATCTAGAAGCACGTCAAATTCGCTTTTCACAAATTGCACAGTTTCATTTAATGACGTCATCAAAATATTCTAGACACTTAACATAGATTCGAACCACTTCAACTGTAAAATGTTTTCTAATGATAATATGTCTGCCTCTTTATTGCAAAATTCCAGAAGTTTCTAGACTGCAGAATAATGTTTTTCAGGAATTAAATTCGCTCTAAATAAATAAGGACAGGAATTTTTTATAAAATATGTTATGTATATGGAAGCAATAAATTAAATCTATATAGACAAAACAAGATGTAATACATAGCCCTCCATATCAAATTTCACCTGTACATACACCTGCATCTTTTGCACAATAAAAAAATTAAGATGGGCATTTTTAATTAAATGTTTACCTATAAGAAAGCAATAAACCATTCTTGTTTCTCTTATAACTATATGACCCAGTATAATATGCTAGGACAAAGCAAAATATAACCTTGAAAGTCATTACGCGAAATGCTCAATTGGACAAAGCAAAATATAACCTTGAGAGTCATTACGCGAAATGCTCAATTGAGCTGTTTGCATGAATTCGGCTCTCATATTTGTGCAGTATTATTCTGTGACGTAAGCTTTGGAATGGTCTCGATGTCTGTAAAGTAGAGACGCATCTTCCTCCTGTAAAAGTTGCTCAGTAGCCCTCTTGTATTAGTGGTCTAGTACGCCCGATCTAAATACGTAGATTTAGCTCAGTAACCCCCTTGTAAAAGTGGTCCAGTCGCCCTGGTCCAGTACTCCTCCTGTATCAATGTCTGTAAGGAAGCAATTCATGATGACGTCATCAAGAATGTTCTCGAAACTTATCACAGTAATAAACCACTTTTTTTACAAACTTAGCACGGACACGAACCACTAAAGCTATAGAATCTTCTCGATGTCGGTAAGGTAGGAATCTTGAGTTAGAAACCACCTTACTCATCTATACTATCCTTTTCAAAAGTCAGTTTACCTAATCTGAACGCAAACAGCAATTTTAACAAAATTCATTGACGAAAATCTGCCCGTGTCGAAAAATTTCGTGGCGCTATACTGTTTCTGTCTAGTCCGCCTTGAGTTGACACTAGCGCGCCAGAGGCTGACTTTCCAGTGGCTAGACTGGGATGTAACACTCGGATCGACTAGCTTCTAGACAGATCGTCTATTTTGATAAAAAATAATTAGTAATTAAACAATATAATAATTTTTATTAGATAGAAGTCTAATATATAGATTTTTTAGTTGAATAAAATATTTAAAACAAGTTTTTGTGCGCAAAAAATGAAAAAATGAGTTTCCGCAAATCTTGTACATACGCCGAGTGTCGAACTTTTGATGTAACTTTATGTTATGAACAATTTCTAAACATTGAAAGTGCTTGATGTGTAAATAAATCATTGAAAATAATAAAGTTTGTATGGTTATACTTGCGATTAGGCTACAAATTAATTATTTGTTATTATTTTATATAATTAATGTGTTAGGCTTAATTATCATTCACGCAATCAATAAATTATTTAAATATATTAAATAAATCATTTAGGTTAAAATTGGATTTTCTGGAATATTGTAAATATAATACATAACATTAAACATATTATAATTATTATAAATTTAATATGAATTTATTCCACCTTTACTGTATACTTCAATTGAAAGAAAATGTTTTCAAACATTCTTTAAAAAAATGACTTTTAAGAATACAGTTCGTATATTCAGATTTCAATCACCTTCAATAATGGTTGTTTACTATCTTAAATATGCAAAAGTGTACATTTAATTATTACTTGAGGATTTATGAAATTATATATTGAATTTCCTAAATCTTTCATACCAGAATTATGATTTTCTGAATTCACTTCTGCAATTTTCGTTCAAGTCCAAACAGTGATTCTGTCTAGAAACTAGCTAAAATCTGGACAGTCATCATATATTCAAATTCGTAACGAACTCCCAGATAGCGCCAAGACTGGAACTAGATAGAAGAACGGTTTGAACCAAGCACGTAACAAAACTAGACAGCGCCAGTGTAGCGCCAGGCTAGTATTGTGTTGAAAGACAGGCTTGTGAAAAACCGCACTGACTTTAGCATGCTTCAAGACTGCCACGAAATTTTTCCACACGGGTTCTCTTCAATTTAAGATAGTTAGAGCTACTGGTTTTGAGAGTTCTTCTAACGATCCACTTTTTTCCGTGAAGTCTCTCGTTTTCGGCAGATTTTGACAATTGGAAGGTTAACTACAATAGCTCGTAATTCCTGAGATAAATTTTTTTCGGCTAATCTGTGAAATACGTATCCCTTAATTCTCACTGTAGAATGATATGTTAGAAGGCCAATTTATTCATAACAATTTTTTCTGCAGGAATAGGTAATCGAATATACAGACATCATTTGGATACAAAAGTCTTTCTTTTAGTTGCAGGTTGACGCAGTTTAACGCTGTGGAACTTTTGGCTATCTACTTTAGGGTAGTCTCCCCTGCCTAATACACATGGACTGAATGGGACTTTAGTCACAGATCTGCCTGCGGCATTATATCGGACGCCCGATCGTAACTTAAAAGAACTCGCTCGAAGTGGTGCAGGAATGGGGGTTCCTTTTTTCTTAGAATCATATTTCCCTAGACCCCATACGCGGCATTAAATCAAAATGATCAATAATACATTATTAACGCTATGTAATTAGAAAAAAAAAACATTATTATTTAGCAATATTTCCGATTGTATTTTGCAAAGTTCATGTTTAATATTGAGCCGACATCGGCTGGACCCGTATGTTATGTGACGGGCATTGGCTCTCAAAATATGTAACCGTCCACAAAGAAAGGGACCTACCGCGGTAACTTTATTTTACAGGAGGAGCGATTAAAGAGGCGGTCCAACACAGAAACTCCATAAGAGGGCCTCAATTTGCAGTGTAATAAAAATTCTAATTTTCCAAATATAGGAATTATAGTTTTTCTTATAGAAGAACAAATGAAAAGCTATCGATTGGTGTACCAATCGTACATTTCCCACTAGACCCATCTACATCTCGTATCTGAACTTATTACATTCTCATCCTAAAGAGAAGGTATTGGGGTCGGTTGTCATCAAATCTTCACGATTTGAGACCCCCTGAGTCAAAAAAGACGATTTCTACTAGGGTGTCTGTTTGTCTGTCTGTAGACTGTAGTCTATAGTCTGTAGTCTGTAGGATCGTGTAGACATGATAACTTTCGAAACATTGATCAGATTGATTTGTGCTCCAGCACACTCTTTTAGGGCCTAAAAAGAAAGAAAGAGTTTTTTAGCCAGCTATTTTGGATAAAAATTCAAAAAGTTAAAGCATTTTCAAAATTGTTGGGAACATTTTTTTAAAGATTTAAAAATGCTATTTGCGGCTATTCTTAGTACTTGGAAAGCCGAACAATTTATCTTTACGCCTTTTTTGATAAACAGAAAACAATCAGAGCTATAGCATTTTCAAAATTAAAAAAAACGAACGAAAATGAAAGCTTTAAGCCAAACAACGCACGATATGAAAAAAAGTCTAGAGAAGGAAAATGTTGCTTCTTGAGAGCCCTATAAGATTATCATAACAACTTTTTGACTTTTTTTGAAAAATCGAAAATTTAAATTTTTACTACACAAAAAATAATAAAAAATTCCATTTTGCGATCAAACTATGCAAGATACGAAAAAATACGAAGAGAAAAAAATTGTGCGCCCAAAAAAAGATCTATAAATTCGTTATGAAACACTTTTTGATTTGACGTGCAGTTTTCGTTTTATTCGTGAGAAACAATATTGAAAATAAAAAATTAAATTGTTGGACGAACGACATGAGCTACAAAAAAAAATAAATTGATAGAAGTTGTTCACCCAAAAAGGAACTACAAATTTGTTATTAATAATTTTGTGATGAGGCACGTGGTTTTTGTTTTAATCGTGAACAATGACATTAGCAATAAAATTTAGAAATAAAACCAGATCTGAAAATTTCTTTTAACCTTTCTTCCTCACGAGACACGTGATGAGAATGTGTCGTTAAATTCGAAGGAGCTTTAATAAAAGAGAATTCACAATCATTAAATTTCAGTCGTCGATGGTCTGAACTTTAATTTTAAAAATCCTATGCAAAAATGTGGGAGATGTACAATGATCGAGCGCGTAGCGCGAGGCTAATACATTATCGAGCGCGAAGCGCGAGATACAACAGGTGTGCGCCCTAGGCGCGCTCAAACTTGCGAGCGAAGCAAGGCGCACGCGCAATGAGCATGTGCCCATTTTTTTTGTAAATATTTTTATTATTATAATAAAATTGATGAGCACAGTGTAATTACGCTGCTCGTCTGAACAAAGAATACCATTTCTATTGCAGACTTACTCGGTAGCATATAATGGGGTGCGCTTTATTAATAGTTGTAGTTAGAAACTGCTGTCGGTTTTCAGAGAACAGCGAAAGGGTTATACAGTAACTAGATGTACTACGGAGAACCACCAACTATGACTGTTATTTATAAGGCACACTTAGAGCAAGATCTGGGATTCTTGTTTAAGTATCTTCGCTGATAAATGACCTGTCTTTTCTTCATTAATTTGTAATATTTGTTCCTCTGAGAGTCTCAAAGGTGAGCCAATATTTCCCGAGGATTATAAACATCCTATTATGAGCAAGCAATGAATAAATATGAATGTTAAAACTTTGAAAGAATATAAGCATAATAGACTCGTGAGCTATTCCAAGAGAAATACAAATTTTCAGTGATACTTCCAAGTTTTCACGATAATTTCCAGTGCTCCCAACAGCTAATTCCATCCGATTAAGTCAGGCATTTCATTGTTAAATAACAGAAACAGCGTCTGCTGCCGCGTGTCTAGACACTTACAAGTTAGGTCACTATGGCACGTGACGGAAGTTGCAATCGAAGTTAGACGGAACTCTCCAAATTAATTATAGCTTTTAATTGCAGAGTACTTGGTCTGTTTTGTCGCAGGGTGTAAAAAATTAGTACAATATTGTGTACAAAATCCAGGGTTACAAAAGAAAAAAGACCCGCATGAGTGGGATGAATAGAGTTAATTGCCAGATACTTGGAAATTTAGAGGGTTATTCAACAACGAAAACCAAAATTCAAAAAATGTAATTATATATAGGAGAGAATTAAAAGGTAGTTTTAAGAAGTACACTGGCGTGGAGCGAAAGAAAACTTTCGTTTTTCGAAAATAAAGAAACAACAGAATCAGACTTTGCTGTACCACATTATACGATATTTAAACAGAGAATAGTTATTTGTGATACAATTGCACAAAAAAGGCTATTGAGAATTAGTGTGAAATTTGCAGCACGAGCCGTCGTGAAAAAACGTAGACGAGTGCAAAAAGCTAAAGGCAAATACTGCAGTCACATGAGTAGCGATTGCGGGTGTGCAAAGATACTTATCTCTTAAGTGCACATGTGCCTCCATTACGTTCATTTGCAAAATATATGTATTTTAAAGTGCGCATGTTCCAGCATTATTCTCGCAGTCTACTAGATTGATGCACTCTGAATATCATTCAGAGGAATAGTAGGCCTTACTTTCCAGATGGATTGTTTGCAAAAAAATATTTGGTACAATTGCAAAATTCAAAATTATTGTTACTTTTGTTATTACGATGTCTCAACTATGGGTCTGTCACGATATAGGAATGATCATATTTCACTCACCTTTTCGGTACTTTCAAACATCCGTACGGCCAGAAACACTGCAAATAATTAATTAAAGCCCCTTTGACCAGTCACAAAAATAATGTTGGTCAAATCCCTACCCCTTTCCAACGTCACGCGGGTGAAATTAAAATTCTTTAAATTTGCCCTTCGAGATTTGTTTTGTTTGGTGTGTTTTTCTCATCGATCGTACGTTTATAGCTGCATAAAAATATATGTATGTTATGTTGAAGCCTATATTTTTAATTTCGCTTCAATTTCTTTAATTTTACTTTAATGTCACCCCTTTGACTGGTCACAAAAATAATGTTAATAATCTCGAACATAATAGGATCATTCCCATATCGTGACAGGCCCACATTTGAGACATCGTAGTAACAAAAGTAACAAAACTTTTAAACTTTTGCCGTGTCAAATCGCTTCATTTATCGTTCAATTAAAGATTCTAATAGTTTGTTGCCGAATTTTTTTTTTATTTTAGCCAAAATAGGATGACGCCCCTATTCTGCAATCCAACCAAATATTTTTAAAATTTCGTGAGCATTTCTCAGTGAAGTCAAAGGTTTCAAATTTTAGAAATTTAGACTAGTTTTACATACTTTTTCATTTTTTACATTTACCGGAATTACAAGTTCTGGACAGTAGTTTCCATTTTACACTCAAGGCCTGAAATTGTTTTCTTTGACTTCAAGAAACGAAGTATATTCGTGATCAAGTTCTCGGCTCCGGCAGACAACAGCATTATCACAATCAGGGATAACGAAAAAGGAGAGAGGTATCGAGATCTTATAAGCTGAAATCTTCTTTTCTTGGCCGTAAGACCGAAAACCCCCTTTTATCTTAAATTGATTTGTAACAAAGGTTGAAACAAATGAGACGAAAAGTTTAGTTTCAGGCGCGGTCCTATAGGATGGCGAAACCGCCGATCGCCTTCTCTTCCCCCCCCCCCCCCCCCTTACCTTCTGACCTTTTAAGATTTTTTGACCTACCTTAATTTTTTTTTCACTGAGAAATGGAGAAAAATTATAAATATATTAATATTTGAAAGATTGCAAAAGATTATATATAATAATCTCTTTGACTTGAAGTGACATAAAGTTATTCCGCTTGCATGGCGATTAATACTAATAACCAAAAAGTGTTCCCAGCTCATACATACTGTTCACCACATGAAGTTGTTTCTGTTCGCAGAATGAAGTTGGTTGGCAGAGATGCTTCTGTTTTTTTATTCCAGTTTTTTTTTAATTCGTACTTTTTATTATTTAATGTTAAAAAGTGCATAAAGCGTGAAAAGTAATAACAATAATCGACAAGTGTTTGCAGCTAATGTATTCTATTCGCGGTACCATACGGTACCGCTAGCCGTTCATGGGTTAATTACTGTAAACTAATATTTTTGAAGTAAATAAATTTGCCCTTTAATCTGCTATGTTTGTTCCATTTGATTTTTCAGGTAATAACTTTTCAGGATTTATGACTTCTTATACTTATTATCTACTTATTATATATTACAATTACAATTCTTACTTTAAAGCAGGAGTGAAGTTTTTAACCTTTTTAGTTTATTATACAAAAAGGTAAAAATTTAAAATTTGTATTCCCTGATTTCCTCAAAACCTCTGAACTCCTTCAATTCTCTGAAATCCTCTCATTCCTTCAATATCATGAATTCCTTTCTTGAAATTCATAGAATTTTCTGAATTCGATGAATTCTATCAGTTCCTTCATCTTCATCAATTTATTAAATTATTCGATTTTGTTGACTTCCATGAACTCTTTTGAAATCCTGAATTCCTTCTATTTATTTAAATTTTTCTGGATTCCTTAAATATTATGAATTCTCTTAAATCTCTGGATTCCTTTGAGCCTTCTGAATTCTTTTAATTATTTTAAAATATTTGAAATTCAGAAAATTCTCAGAATTCAGGAAATTCCTTGAATTCAGAGAGTTCCACAAATTCAAGGAATTCAGATGATTGAGGAATTACCGCGAATTCCAAGGATTTTGAAATAATGCAAGGAATTGAGGAAATTTAGACGAATTTCAGGAATTTAGATCATTTGGAGAATTCAGATGAATTCTCATGAATCAGGGAATTCGGAAGAATTCAGAAGATTACAAGTAAGTTAAAAGAACTCGAAAGGATTTCAAGGTTTTTAAAAACATTACAACCAGCTCAAAGGAATGAAAAATTATACATATAATTCAAAGAATGAAAAATTATTCAAAGGAATGAAATATTCAAAATTATTACTAATTTAATACTGATATATATTTGCAATTTAACCATAAATTTTAAAAAGCCTGATGCACAATTTGAAAATTTAGTTTTGGAGGTTTTCAGTTTTTAAATTTCACTGTGTTAAAACTAGCATTCGGTAGATTTTATGCGGATACTATCGACTTGAACGATTTATGACTGTTTTAATATAAATTTGGAAAATATAGCCCTTCAAATTAAAAAACTAAAAACGAGTACCAATTTATAAAGTTAAAAAAATGGGTTACTCTGTTTATAAATAGAATAAAAACTCTTATATAAATATGAGTACTGATTTATGAAGTTTAAAAAAAACTGTGTGTATTCTGTTTATAAGATAAAAACTTTTTTCATATTAGTAATAATACACTACTGTTCCTGATCTGTTAATTCACGTCTACGAGATACGTCGAATAAGCTTTTGATTGACCTTCCATTACCTCTTATGATCTAGCAATACGAATTCATGAGTTTGAAAAATATATTGTTTATCTTGTTGATATAACCCAGATAGCAAGCGTGCGGGGCACGCGGGCACCTTGCACTACTTCGCATGCGACGCATAATGCGCTTCATTGGCCGCCATTCGCGCGCTTATTTGAAATGTTAAAAATACAATTTTTTAAATTTATTATTAATAATTACAAATAATTATATTTTAACATGTTCAAGTGGTACTTGGATGATTTTTAATATATTTGGAGCATTAGGTTAAGAAGTAAAATGAGTATTCAGTAAATAAAAAATATCATGTCATGTAATGTAATCTTTTTTTATTTTTCAAACTATTTTTGCTAATTTATGCTTTTGAAATGGTGTATGTTAATTCAAATTGATATGCAAATTTTAATAATAATTTTATTTGTAATAAATAAAAAAATTGTATTTTTTATCGTTTCAAATTAGCGCGCGAACGGCAGCCAATGAAGCTCTTTATGCATCGCACGCGCAGCAGCCCAAGGTGCCCGCATTGGGAGAATTGCCTTACACGCCCGGAATGCGAGGCACGCCGTGCCTGAAGGATGCGAGGCATATGCGCTGCACTGTGTATGGGACACGCACATGCGAGGCATATGAGTCTCACTTCGTGATAGGCACAATATAAGGCGCATGTGCGTCGCACTTCGTAAGAGGCATTATTTATAGCATGGATACATATGTGAGAAGCGTAAATTTCAATAATAATATGTTCCTTTACTCGATCAGTGTAAGATTAACAAGAAAATTTTTTGGTGATTCTGTAACTTTTTAAAAAGAAAAAATAACCTCTAACTTTTTGAACTTTTTTTCTATGATCTTTGGTTCTTTCTTTGAACATTCAGTATAACCACAAAAAAATGTTTTTTTTCCTACATTAAGTAATATTCTTACAGTAGGGTATTTACACAACACAAATTTTAAACCATAAAAGAAGCTATGAGAGAATAAAGTGTAAAAGAAAATAGATGAAAAAGATTTCTAAAAATGCTTAAACCGGGTGAAGAATTTTTTGAAATATTTTTTATGGTCATCCCGAACGTTAAAAAAAACTTGAAAAAGTTAAGAAGTGAATTATGCTTTTAGACATTGATCCACCGTGAAAATTCCAATTAGCCAGAAATTTTCGTTTTGTATTAACATAATATTTCAAAAATTTTTTATTTGAATTGGAATTTTTTTGAAAGATGAAACTGTATGAATAATTTCAATTTTAAATATTTTTTTGTTTTTATAACTTTAATTTTTAGTTTTAATTTCATGTTTAACACTGAATGAAGTTTAAAATCAAATTTAAAATCAATTTTAAGAAAATTGGTAATTAAAAAATGCGTCTTTAATTTTCAATGGACTTGTATCTATTTTTACTATTTCCAAGTGCAATAAAGAAGGCTGTATTTGAAAACCGCGCGCTGTCGTTGAATAATACGTATATGGCCCAGCAGCCTTCGTTGATCCAATGGAAAAGCCCGCCGCGCCACGAGTATCTTCGCGACTTTTATGGCGACTTCTCGTCCCGCGGCAACGTCTCGTTTTGCATCATCTCCCATGTTTTCCCGAATTTTCTCAACAATTTTCATTTTTTCTGTGCTATGACTCTAGTCCCTCGATGTTTATACGTGCTATTTTTCTTCGATATTGACAGTTTTATTCTGTATTTCATTCATTACGCTCTAAACAATTAAACTCGAGGTTTGTTTGTTTTGTTTGGCGTGTTTTTCTCATCGATCGGGCGTTTATAGCTGCACAAAAGGATATGTATGTTATGTTGAAGCCTATATTTTCAATTTCACCAAGTAACTTTACGCATTGATGACAACTGTTGTATTCTACCTTATAATTTTCGCTGTGCCATAGTAAAAATTAATGGGGTATAAATATATAGGATCAATATCACATATTTGATTATTATATATATTTATATATATATAGTTGAGTATGTCACAAATTTTATTACATTATAATGTTGAATGTTTTTCAGAGAACGCACGATTGTTTTTATGAGGCTTGAAACATAAAATATTTTTCGAATGCGTTAATTTGAAAACACTTTTTTTAATTTATTAAAAATGACGTTCAAGATGGATTACCTGCTTTTTATTTAACGATCTGCATTTGAATATTGTACATATATACACCGTCCGCAAGAACCCGCAACGTGTGCTCGCACTATGCCCGCATGACGTGCGACGCACGCGCGTCGCATTATGCACGCATATTGCTATCTGGGAAGGAAAGAATTTTAATATGAGGAATACAATAGTAATGTATATGATATATTTGTTTGCGTTTTCCAGATGCATCGATTGCACAACTGAAGAACCTTTGATGACTTACACTTTATGACTTATAACCAATATTATTGTTAACGTTTTTAGCAAAATTGCTTACCTTGTCTATACGAGGATTTTTTCTGATATTAGGAATATAATACTACTGTAGATTGACCTATTGACGACCTTTTGATGACCATTCGTGATCAATCAATAGCGACTTCGAAATTTTTAACAATCTTACATTTTTTCTACGAAATTTTTTTTTTATAAATGTGGAATGTAACACAACCGTAAGTTAAAAAGTTGTTCGGTTAGACAGAAGCATAAGCTTGGACAATATTGAAAGTCTCCATTTTTCTTTTGTTGCAGAAAAACCTGCCTCTACGAAGAAAGAAATTTATTTGATACCTATGAGAAAGAAAAATGCTCATCAAATAAGCACAAATCAATGCACCCATAGAGAATACACCCATCGTACTTTGCAGCGGTATTTGAATTTTAAATGCTAAAAATTTTTTCTCGCTCAAGATTAATCCTTGTCCAATCCAAACTCCATTCCAATCTCCCCTGTGTACCCCTCGACGATATTTAAAGAATTCTGAAGTTGCATTGAACTAGAATCATATACGTATTTTCAGTTCATCTATATAAAATACATGGGTGAACTTATGTTCGCAATGATTTTCGTCATCTTAGAGGTACTCAGGAGAATGGCATAGTGTGAGAGATAGTGGCAAACGTGTGATGCAAAAGAGTAGAAGGCTCACGGTGTTGCCCTGAAAGACGTCCCCCTGAAAGTTGACGCTTTTTGTTGTTCCACAATAATATCCAGATAAGATGTTAAATCTAGTTTCACTAAAGGTCATCCATCTCTCTATACATCCCACGATGTGTAGATGAACATTCAAGCTTTTCAACAGAAAGAAAAAAAGTCTATGAGAGGTTAAATTAAAAGCTTTTCGGTAGTCAACCGTGGCCATCGATAATGCGCGCTGGTGGGTCATTGTGTCTTTGCAGACGCACCTTTCGATTAGCAAGTTTTTTTTGCAGCCTTCTACACCTTTTTTCGAGCCACTTTTTTCGTACATCTGTCTCCACACAGGCTCAATTCTTCGAACAATACTGTCGTTTAGGATACCTGTAAAGATATTATACAGTATGTTCAAGCAAGTTATTGGCCTGTAGTTCTCTGGATTGGACAAGTCCGAACACCAGCCACTGCGAAATGGGCTTCTCCGTCTTAGAATATGAGGCTAATATGCGGGCCAGATGTTGGCGTGTAGAAGTAAACTTCTTCCTCCAGAAGTTCATGATATCATCTGGTCCTACAGCGGAAAAGTTCTTCGTACCCCGAAGTGCTTTCTTCACCTCTTCGGAAGTGATTGATGGACATTCTTCCTCAGATTTTATGAGATTATCGCAAAAGCTTTTTCAAGCAGATGATATTCGTACTATTTTCCTTCAATTCCAGCGTTCGATCGTTTCAATCCGCATCTACAACTTTTTTCAGAAACCTCACCCAGTTACCATTCAGCGTTTGGCATGGTTCTTACGCTTCTGATTGGGGATTTTTCCTTCGGTACTATCCCTGGATAATTGGCCGCGACAGCCTATTAATTATTGTAACCGTATTCATCAGAAACCCTTGGTACAGGGACCCATTATCTATAACCTGAGGACGCAACCGGTGACTTTTTCATTGACCCTTCGATTTGACTCCAAAGGAACCGAACCGAACCCAATGATATAAATATATAACTAAAAGTTTGTCATAAGGAAAACCGCGAGATTTCACCGGAAGCAGGTGCTATCCTACAAACCTGCACCCACTCCTAGCGAAACCGCAGCAACGTTTCAGCTGTAACCACGTCTCACGACTGTGAGATAGATGGTAAGTCTGCGATGGACTCATTCGACGATCCGGCAAAAGTCTCGAGCACCCTGACGACACGCAGCGACTGCCTTATGAGGTATCTATACCTCTCTTTCTTTTCATTCTTTTTCGCTGTAATGTTCTTGTCGGCTGGTGCCGAAAATTCGATAATGAACATCTATTTCTAAGTCAAGGAAAACTATGTCAGATCTCGAGTGCGCGACGGAAACACTTGTCGATAATATGTAGTTCAAGTGTATTCGGCACTTTTTATTTTCGACAATTGACTCTATTTCCCTAAAAAAGTTTGGTGTGGCGGTACCCAACCTAATGCTGTGAGGGCCGATTCCACCATCTCTGATTAAATCCATAGTTAACTGATCATGATTATATTTAAAGCATCGATTTAATCATGATTAACTTTCGAAACGTTCCACCATGAATTTTTAACCTATGATCAACTAACCGTATACCTTGTTCAAAATAAAGTCTAGTTTTTGCGTATTTCTGTTTTAACTTCGATTTTGATTGGCTGAATCACGAAACTTGTATTCGCGCGCCATCTCTGGCCCGCCAAACCAAATAGATAGGCCTCTGACGTCACAAATGATGCATTGTTTACTTGCTTTGCTGAAGTGTCCCCAAAATAATATTAATCAAATTAATTAAGTAAAGCGGTGTTTTCTTGAGCGAAAAGAAAAGGAAAAATAATATTTTGAGAACATATTTCATTTTGAACCATATTTACTGTCGCACTGCACTTTAACTAAACTTTGAGGTTACGTTGATCCCCGTTAATCGCTGGTTAAGTCGCTAACCGGCCAAAAATGTCCGATTAAGTTAAACAGCGATTAGATTACTTTAATCATGGTTTAAAAGATGGTGGAACGCAATGCACTGATTAAATAAAGTTAATCAGGGATTACAATTTAATCACGGTTGGTGGAATCGGCCCTAAGAGTGACACAGATGGTGCCTATTAGTGCCGCATTGTGTCTGTGGATGTACTTCGTTCTCACGTGAGTCGGAAAACTAGATAGTATGTGTCAGAGTTGCTCGGTATGCCAAAGTGGAAATGACGCCGTCTTGACACCCAAAAATGAAACCCTACGTGCCCGACTTCAATCCGGGTCGATTCAAAAAAGAATACTTTAGCTCATACGACATTGACTGATCCTTCACATCTCTGTGGAAGATGCCGTACATCATCTTGTCGAGGAGCTGTTCACAGAAGGTTTTCTCCTACGCTTTCTTGGTGAGGGCCTTCAGGAGTGAGTACTTGAGATGGATAATGTTTGATGCACTTCGCTCACCCCTGATATTGAAGTCAAGTTCAAGTGTTTCCGCTGTTTTGTACAGAAACGCTCCTTTGTCCAGTTCTTCATGTTTCCTGATAATTTTAAGAAGATGATCTTCTGCATTTGCCACTATATGTGCAGTACCCAGAATAATCCTGTTGTGAAGACATTCAAAATTAAATATTTCACGACCACCTTCGCAGCGTGAGATGTAAATTCGCGAAACAGACGACATAAGGTGCATGCTTTTTTTCATGCTTATAACTTTTCGTGACCAGATATCAAAGGATCTAGCTTGTCCTTCGCCCATGGAACCACATAAAATGAATAAAGTACTACCGGGACGGTAGGAATGTTCGTTGCAGATACTTTGTTCCCCGCCGAAAGTTTGGAGGACCAATTTTTGTCAGATAAGACATTTGTATTTACATCGAAGAGGATTCTCAATCGATGTTGAGTCCAGGTAGCTGCTTTGTGGCACGTCCAGGTATGTGTGGGTCTCACCAGCGCCAAGGTGTTGTATAACGCTTCTACCGACGAGATCAGGGTCTTGGGGGATGCCGTTCAGTTTTCCTCGCTTTAAACTAACCTTGGCGCATTCTTCCAACCCAAACTCCATTGCAATCTCTTGAGTGTACTCTTTGACCATGTCTAGAGATAGATGTAGTTTCTCTTGATTTTTAGCATAGATCTTAAGATCATCCATGTAAAATACATGAGTGACCTCTTGCTTTCGATTTCCAGGTTTGACACAGAGGTACCCTCCGGAATAGCGAATCGCGAGAGATAGTGGCAATAATGTGAGGCCGGAGAGGAGAGAACTCATGGTGTCGCCCTGAAACACACCTCTCTGAAAAGTGACACTATTAGTGATCAGACGATGTTTTCCGGTAATTAATCCAGGCCATCGATAGGTAACGCTGATAGAATATGCATAGGTGGGAATTCCTCCTCAAGTGTTATGAGAGCACTGCACAGCATCTTGAAGCTATTTATATTTCTTGAGTTTTCTTTCAGTGGATGCTGGACTTCATAGACTCCTCTCCAAAAAGCCTCGACCTCCTCTGGCTTGGGCATGTGGACGACAGTAACTGGAAGATCATGGAAGTGTCGACATGGGTCAGACAAAAACTGTTCATTTTCTCTGAACCACCTATTTCTCCGCTCTAGACTTCTCCTAGCGTTAGACAGTACTTGTATTCTGTTAACAATATACTGCCTGACGGTCAGTAGCTGTGACTTGTTGAGCGTGTGACGAAGGATCCGCAGTTCACGCGCGAACTGTCGAACTTTGTCAGTGAAAGTCCTGCCAGATGTTATGTAGTCAATGACCCAGTGAATGCGAGATGCGTACTGCCTTGTTCAGCCTATGTTTGTGCTGAGTTGATGCATTCTTCTTTTTGTCTTATAATCAACCGTTGGTTTTGTTTTACGGTTTGCATCTGCCAAAGCTCTCGCTCCATTATACATACTACAGTTAATAGTCCAAAGGTCGGATTTTTCGGAAAATCTACACGAAGCTCGTCCTTCAGTTCAGCCAGATCTTTGGGCTTGAGAGAAACCTCAATGTTGATGTTTTTCCAACAATTGTCCGCGACTGCTTATGAATTATTACAACCATATTTAGTAGAAGCTCTTGGTACATAGACCCTCTATCAAAACCCAACTATATATATCAAATCATGGTTGACTACGTAAATTACATACAAGGCTTTCAAAACGATGCGGCTCGATTTATTCCTAAAGAAGTAGCTGTGGTTTCTCTGGATCGTTATTGTATTTCTCATTGGATTATATCTTCACCATTTTCATTTCCTGATCTCATTTGCTTAGTTGTCATCATCATGGCAGTCGGTGGTTGGAAGGAGATGTCCCGATGAATTTCCTTCACGTCAATCTACGTGACATTGCTCGAATTTAAAAATTCATCATTCATAGACGAGTTTTGTTTCCATCATGGCGTAAAAAAGGAAGAAATGTTTACGTGTGCTTTTAATAATGCACTTAGACTAAAAAACTAGATCGAGAAGTAACAAGGAGATAATCTACTCTTATTACCCTACAATAAAATACAAGGCTCAGATCCCCTACTAGTCCAGGGGCCCTGCCGAATTTGGGGAAATAAATGCTACCTGAAATTTGACTCCTGATTTGTGCAGTGATAGCTTAAACAACAAAAGCCGATATGTTTGCGACCACGGCATTGCAAGCACTGCGTGTGTAAACAATGGTCAAAGATTGCAAAAACAGGTTTTTTGTTTATTACAACTAACCCATATATATGTCAGGAAGGAAGTGTAATTGAAAAATTTAGGTATTGCAAATATCTACAGTGACGTGAAATACATCATTTGTTTATTTTTTTACTTTCAACAAAATTAAAACCACCCGAAAGTGCCTTTTCTGAATATCTAATTATTATTGCAATAATTAATGAACGTGTTTCAAACGTTCAGAAAATATGTCCCTTATCACTCTTAAGAAGCGTGCCACACTTTAGCCCAAAATAATGATTAGTTTTCATAACAATTCGTTTGTTATTAAAAATTGACTATTTTTCAACGGCATTTCTACAGATTTAGCAGAAAGGATATCAACAAAAAGTGGGTTAGTGTCCTCTACGGAAGTTTTTCTATCAAGTACACTTCGCGGCAAAATGATTTTTCATTAATAAATTGCACATAAATGGGTACAACAAGAGGGTATGTTTTTTCGTCATAAACAAATAGAATAACTTTGACAATTTTCACTCAATGAAATCGGCATGAAATTAATTTGATAAGTGATATTTTATACACATTTTCGAAAACAAATTGTTGAAGTTGAGGCGGGGGTGCGGGTGAGATGATTTTTTTCTTTCAATAATTACTGCTACTGCAACTTTCAACCTACAGAGCTGAAATTGACATCAAATACAGAATGAGCGCTGTACTATCTGTTATTAAATTTTTAAGATGATCCATTATTATACTGTTGTTGATTATGGTGACTGATTATGGGAGAAGGATTGACCCGGTCTGTGGCGGCGAAGTTGGGGAAGCCGCTATCGCGTACGTATGAATGTTAGACAATATTTAAAGAATTTTTTACATTCTTTTTTCCTGAAGTAATTTTTCAGATGTAATTCTTTAAAAGAGTAAGGTATATATTATAGTCAATACAATTAACAATATATTAATGGTGAAATTAGGAAAGATAAATAAAATAGTTTTAAACATCAGGTATTAGATATAACTTTTTGAGAAGGGACCAACAAATTTGTAACCAGCATGGAAAGCTAGTCCAAATAAAAAAAAAAACGTCTTGATACATCAATTTGTTGCTGAGATATTAAAACTGTTTGCAATTTGAACACGTGAATTCAATTCCCGCGCGAGCTCCTTGGCATGCCACAGCAGCTTCCCCCACTCCGCCTCCACTGACTACGTGGATCCCTTTCTGTGAACTTTTCCGCGAATCAGACACGATTATAAACAATAAATTTACAATGCCATTTTCATGCAATTTAATGATTAAAAATCGTTTTTCCACTAAGTTTACTAGATAGTCCAACTCCTGTATAGGACAATAACCCACTTTTTGTTGAGATCCTATCGGCCAAGTCTGTAGAAATTCCTTTGACAAATAGTACATTTTTTAATAACAAATGAGTTTTTATGGAAGCTAATTATTATTTTGGGCTGAAGTTTGCCATATTTCATAAGGGTGATAAGGGACATATTTTCTGAAAGTTTGAAACAAATCTCAATGTGAGATAGGTCATTTCGTAGATATTTGTAAGACCTAAATTTTTCAATTGCACTTTTTTCCTGACAGATATATAGGTTATTCGCAATAAACAAAAAATCTGTTTTTGCAAAGTTCGAACATTGCTTACACACACAGTGCTTCCGACGCCGTGGTCGCAAACATATAGGCTTTTGTTCTACATTCTAGCATTACAAGAATTCGGAGTCAAATGTCAGGTAGCATTTATTTGCCCAAATGAGTCCTTTCTGGACAGGGCACCTGGAATATTCGAGCTATCGACAGAACATTGCGGCCAATTCTGAAGATGCGGATAAGGATACGGTAGACTTGATAAAAAAAACTACCTGACCATTATCATGTGCGGCAGTTTTACAGAAAGTTGTTGAAGAAATATAAACTTGAACATAATATTTCTCGAGTATCGAAACATCGCATAAGTGGAGGTGAAAATTGTAAACGTACAGATTTTGCATCATGCACGCAAACGTCAATAGCGGAATTAACCACTCTTTCCTTATTCCACAAATACGTAACCTATTTTTCCTCAACATAATATAAATAAATAAATGTAAAAATATGCGAAATCCCAGTGGACGCCAAATTTGTCGACGTCTTTACAACATCGTTACGACACCTTTACGATAACTTTACGACATCCTATACGCATGTCGTTAAGGTATCTTTACGATATCGTAAGACATCGTCAATTCGTACGACGTATTTATGATATTGTAGAGACACCTTAAAGACATGGACATATGATGTCGTGAAGTAGTCGTAAAGATGTCGTATCGATGTCTTAAAGACTTCGTCAAATCTTGTGCCCGCTGGGGCGTTATTCAGTGGCTATTTGTGGAACTAATAAACCGTCAGTGCGACGGCGTTTCGAAATAATAAACTGTCGATAGCTGATACTGTTCGGTAAAGGGCTATCTAACCGCTCACTTTTCTGGGGCGTAATAGGCTCATAACATGGTGATTTCAAATTAAATGATTTAAATCCGTCTTTACATTTTTGTACAATACTGCAAAAGTAAAAAATGACCTTAAAAACTTACTGATACTTTTTTGTCAATCTTGGAAACCTTTTTAAATAATTTTATATATTCTCTTAAAATTAATTTTCTAAAATAAAAAATCAGAAATCTTAAAAAAAAATGTTGTTCTCTTAAAGCCATTCAAAATTCTCAAAGAGCTTCTATATTTTTTGTTCAAAATATTCAAAAATCTACATTTTGTTTTCATCTTTTTTGAAATATTTTCACGTTTTAAATTATATTTGAATCTTTTCAATACAATTAAAATTGTAATGTTTAAAGATTAAATTTAGCACCCTGAAATTAAAACGATTCAAGATTTCAACGTTTTCTATTTCAAACAATTCAGTTTCGAATTGTTTAGTCTTGAATATTTGGTTTAAAATTGCTCATTTTAAATAAAGTATTTAAAAATTCTTTTTCCTGTTTAATCCAAAATTTCAAATTAAATGGGTTAAAACTTGAATATTTTCAACCAAGGAGGAGGAACAAAAAATACGAAAGAAATTGGTAGAATTATGGAAAGGCGAAAAAGAGAAACTTTGGAAAAAATGGAAAGCATAAAAAATCAGCAGAGAGAATATGATTAATATAAGAAAAGGGAGATGAAGGTAATAGAAGAGCGAGTGAGAAAATTAGAACCAAGCGATGAGCAAAGAAGAACTGACGCAATAGATAGCCAGGACGCAACAGAAGGTGGGGAGAGCTTGTGTGGAGAGAATGAGAGGCTACGTAGTAGATTGGCACAGATCGAAAGAAGAATAGAAGGGGAGCAAAGATCAAAGAGAAAAAAGAATGTGATGATCAAGGGACTGAAAGTGAACAGTAAAACGGGGGACGAAGAGGTTAAGAATCTGATGATAGATACAGGAGCACAAGTCAGGGTGGAAGGGGTTGAGAGAGTAGGGGGAATGAAGGAAGGGAGGGAAGGCATGTCTGCACCGAGCGAACATACTTACTTTTCTCCTGTGATCTCGTCTCACGCTACGTTAGTATGGATTATTTCAAACCATGACAGCACACATTCATACTAATTTAGTGCAGAGGTAGTGCTATACAAAATACGTATAATATCATGCATTTGAAGTCTAAACTGTATGCTCTGAGAGTAACAACGACACGCGTTCAAGGTACAAACGAGCTAATATCTTGAACGCTTGGGGACCATACTATTTTAGTATGGATTACAAGCATTCGGAGTAAGATTACGCTCATCACACTTATTTACTTGTTGCTCACCTTACTGTAATAGTATGGAGTTTTAGAGTTTCGAGAATGAGACCTGTCATGCGTTTAATTTTACGCTATTGTACATTAAAGTCATGTCAGCTGTAAAAATTCATAAAGAACAACTAGGAGCACAGTGATACTTTTTCATGGATATTGTTTTGAATTTCCATTACGAACTTTGAGCTATTAATGCCCGTAATTCATACCGTCTTAGCATGAATAGGGCAAGCATCAGATTCATGGATTTCTCATACATAAAACGTAAGTATGTTTTTTCGATGTGGTGAAATTAGTTTGTGAGGAGGATATGTTAGAAATAATGGGCAAAAAGAAGTTGTTGAAAGGAAGAACAGAGAGAACAGAAGAAGATCTAATATGGCAGGAAAGGAGAAGAAAATGGCTGATCGAACTTGGGGCATGGGCGGAAAGAAGTAATGGTAGCAGGATGACAATAGGGAGAGATAGAATTTGAGTAAACGGAGAGATGTGGATCTGGTATGAAGAAACAGAAGAATATATAGCTTGGAAAATAAGGGAAGGAGAAGGACAAAGAACAGGGAAACCAGAAGAAAGGAAACGCGTCTGGCTTTACAAAATGAAGAAAGGGCTAAAGACAAGGACGGGAGGTGCAAGAGGAGAAGATAGACACGTGAAAGTGGCGTTCTGAAATTTCTCAGGAATAAAAAACAAGGATAATGCTTTCTGGCAGGAAATGCCAAAATAGCACGTAATATCGATGAGCGAAACTTGGGCGGATGAGGAAGATTTGAAGGGCATAGAAAGATTGCTACCGAAGTCATACGTGTGGAAGATGCAAGCAGCAAGAAAGGATCAAGTGAAAGGGAGAGGAATATGTGGCATGAAGTCAAGGGTAAGAAAAGAAGTGGTGGTAGAGGAAGAAAAGGGAGAGTATACGGCAGAAGAGGACGAAATAATGGTGAGAATAATAAAAGTAGGCAAAGTGATTTTGGACGTGGCATGAATGTACAGGAAAAGAGGAGAAGAGGGGGAGAGGAGGAGAAGGAGGATTGAGAAAAATAAGGAAATGAACAGAGAACAAAGAGAAGGGGTTTGTGCTGATAGAGGAGACCTGAATGCGTGAGCTGAGGTACAAGGGGATGGGAATGAGGCTACTGGACTTGTTGGAAGAGGCGGGATGGCTTATTTGTAACGACAACACTAGAGGAGAGGAAGAAGGGGAATTTACGTACGCGGGTATGGGGGACACCGTAATAGACTACATTTTGGCAAAAGGAATAATAAGGAAGCTGATGGTTATAATGGAAGTGGGCAATGAGATAGGCTCAGAACACTTTTCAGTGATCGCGACCTTCACATGTGTAGGGTGGAAAATTCAAGAAAATTAGAGAAAAAATGGAAAACGAAGATATAGGGAGTATGGAAGAGTAAGGAGTAGAAACGCTGCTAGACAAACTTAAAGGAGTGATTCATAAGCTAAGGGAAGAGGTGAGATCGAGAGAAGAAGGAGAGGGGGTTAGGAGAGGCTGGTTGAACTACGATGCAGAGAATGTAAATATAAGATGAATGAGAATGTAAGCAAGTAGAGGATAGGGGAAATGGAAAAAGAGGAACTTAACAGGAGAAAGAGAAAGCGGGGGTTGAGAACAGCGAAAACGAGATTAGGAGAGAAAAGGTGAAAGAGGCACTGAAATGCGGAGGGTTAGGAGTGAAAGAAGAGGTGTGGAGGATTTGCAACAAGGTGTACAGAGAAGGGGGGTAGAAGGAATGGAAGACAGGGCTGGTAGTATTGTTGATTAAACAAGGAGAGGGTAAACGGGCGGAGAAATACAGAGGTATCACACTCATGTCGGTGGAATACAAAATTCACACGGAAGTACTTAGACGAGGTTGGAAAGACAGGTGGAAGAAAAGTGAAGTATACCATACAACCAAACGGATTTTAGGAAAGGTATGAGGACCACAGACAACATATCCATGTTCAACTATTTTTTCAGTAGAAATCTAGGGCGTATGAAAGGGAAATTAGTCGCACTTTGTGTAGATTTTAAGGCAGCATTTAACTCAGTTAACAGAAGGGTGTTATGGACAGCCATGAAAGAGAAAGGAGTAAACGAAGGTTTGATAG
The DNA here is from genome assembly GCA_011634705.1 of Andricus grossulariae. Lineage (NCBI taxonomy): Eukaryota > Metazoa > Arthropoda > Insecta > Hymenoptera > Cynipidae > Andricus > Andricus grossulariae. The sequence continues at coordinate 22,093 of JAABKJ010003180.1, forward strand.
ATAGGATAAAAGAATTATTTGTGGAAACTAAGATAAGGGCAGCGACAGGAATGAAGAAAGGAGAGGTATTCTGGACAGGAAGGGGGCTCAGACAAGGGTGCCCGTTGAGCCCACTTCTATTTAGTATTCTTCTGACAGATTTAGAAGAGAAGTTGGAGAGGAACGGGAAAGGAGGAACAATATTAGGAACAGGTAAAGTGTATTTACTAGCATATGCAGATGACGTAGTGTTAGTAGCGGATGATGAAAGAGGAATGAATCTGATGATGATAGTCTTCGAAGAGTACATGAGAGTAAAGGATCTAACAATGAATGTGAATGAGACTAAGATGATGAATTTCAGAAATAAAGAGCATGGAGTAAAATATGAATGAAAGATTAATAGCGTGGTGGTAGAGTTGGTCGATCAGTTTTGCTACCTAGGATTTTGGTTTGAAACAAGAGAAGTAAGTGAGCTGCAGGTGAGAAAGAGATTAGAATGCGCGAGTAAAGTAATGGGACAAGTATGGTCAGTCGATGAACAAACTGGAAAATATGGAAGAGAGAGCTGGTATCACAGGGTAGAAAAAAAGCCAAAAAATGACTCCTAAAGGGGAATTAGAAAGTAGTGTTGCGGAATAGAATCCAATTGAGATTGATAATGGTAACGAGCAACGGAAGCCCAGGGCAAGGTCGCAAGTACTTAGAAGTAAGAATACTAATTAAGATGAAATGTAGCAAATAGGTGGTAAGATAGTACATAAGACTTTTTTGTAAAAATACATGTAATGGCTATGTAAAGACTCTTAGATCCGTCGAAGGGAGGGAGTATAAACAAAAAAAAAGAAGATATACCATACTTTCATTGATTCATGAAGAGTGGTACGTCAAATTTCAATTGTACAAAAATAAATTGCGAATTTTGTGGATTCGAACTTTCGGCATAATTTACTCTCAACAGACATTTCAAAGAAGTGCCTAGTATATGTGTGCCAAAAGTGAAGAAAATATCAAATTTTTATGTGCTCATAATGCCTTGAGATCAGCTTTCATACACTTTTAATTTAATTTAAATTAAAAATTTATTATTAATTCAGAAGAACAAAAAAAATTATTAAGTGAATGTGATATTTTATATCATATTTAAATGTTTTTAAAAGACATTCTGAAAGTCTTCCATTTTAATTTATTCATTTTTTATAAATCTTCAACTAAAAATGTAACAATTTTAAGACATTACATTACAATACAAAGCAAATATGCTCTCTATGTTTCCAATGTTTGAAATTGCAACATTTTAAGCCTTTAAAATACGATTCTGAATTTCATCAAAATTAAGCAATTGACAGATTTTGAAGTTAATCAATGATTTCTTATAATTGAAAATATTTTTTTGGTCTGAAATATAAAATTTTTCATCCATTCAATTTAAAATTCTGTAATTAAAACAAAAATAAGAATTTTTTAATATTTAGCAATATTCAACTGTTCATTTAAAATGAGCAATTTTATATCAAATATTCAAGACTAAAAAATTTGAAGTTGAATTGTTTGAAAGAGAAAAAGTTGAAATATTGAATATTGAAAAAAACGATTTTGAAGAGAATTTTCTTTTTTTAAACAGGTTTTATTACTTATTGACAAATGTTCTACAGTTCGAATAACACACATTACAAGAAGCTACAGGAATTTTCTAAGATAAAAATATCGATAAACAAGCAAGTTATAGTTAATCTGCCAGAGGTCCAAGAAAAAAAAGTGTTGTGTGGTGCGCATCGTAACTCACGATTGAATCATCTGAAACAAAAGAATACAACGATCTTAGCTAAAAAAAACGTTATTCCCTTGTACATAAACGAAGAATTAAGTCAACATTTTAATTTTCAAGAAGATGGCGGATGTGTCAAAACAAAATTTTTCAAGGAAAATTGATATTTTGACTTAATTTTTCGTTCAAGTACAAGGGAATATCGTTTCTTAACTAATCCCGCTGTATTTTCTTGTTTCAGATGATCCAGTCATGAGTTACGATGCGCACCGCAAAACACGTTTTTCTCATCTGGCAGATTAACTATAACTTGCTTGTTTATCGATATTTTTATCTTAAGAAATTACTGTAACTTCTCATAATGTGTATTATTTGAACTGTAAAACAATTCTCAATAAATAATAAAACCTGTTTTCAAAAAAAAAACTCTTGACAAAATCGATTTTTTTTTGCCTTGAGACTGACCCTAATCCCTTAATTTTAATTTTGTAAGCTACAATTTCAATTTCACAATTTCAATTCAATTAAAAAGATGTGAAACTTGAAAATATTTTTTAAAATATTAAACAAAATGTTAGACGTGCTCCTCTAACCATAAACGATCTTTGGAGTTGAAATATTCTGTGCTTTGGTATTTTTGAAGTTAAGTTCCTCTTATGGAGTCTGGAATGATTGGGATGCTTTTATTAACGAAAGTAAAATATTCACGTGAATACTGAGCAGCTTCGTTTCTAGATTGCTAAATTTGATATAAAACGGACACATGCATTTAGTGCCCGTTCTAGCTTCCCATTCAGTTCATCCGTTATATAATCGTAAGCAATACATCCGTAATCTAAGAACGGGAGAATCAAACTCTTAACTACGAGAATCCTAGTCAAGATAGGTAAGGAGAGTTTATTTTTATTTAATTTCTGTAGAATTCTGTAGGTGTTCCAAGAAATAGCCATCACATGCTCTTTCCAAGACAGAATACATTTGAGCAAGTATCCTAAATCCTTGACCGATTCTTGAAAAACAATAGTAATATTATCAACCCTCAAAGGAGGGAAGGCAGCGCGTGCATCTAGGGAGGGAGAAGCCGAAAGCCCAATAATAATGGTGTTAGTTTTAGCTGGATTTGAAGCAAGGCCATTATTCTCACCCCAAACCACGATCCGATCTATATCCCCTTGGATCTGACTGCGAAGTCTATTCAATTCTGCAGCATGTCCGGAAAGGTACAATTTGAAGTCATCAGCGTATTTAAGGTACTTACAAAATCTTAGATCGCTTCCAAGATCAGAGGTATACAAAATAAAAAGCATTACTAGTCTTTAAAGTTTGCGAACGATTACTTAGATAGGAGGCAAACCACTTTATTACCGAATTGGAAATTTTGAATGATTTGGTTTTTTGTGAAAGGCACTATGGTACAATGTGTCAAAAGCCTTAGAAGATTTAAATAGTGCCACAACCATAGTCTCTTTTTTATCGATCGCCAGCTAAACATATGTAGGGATTTATGGGACGCTGTCAGTGTACTGTGTTTGGCTCTGAAGCCCGATTGCATAGGGTCTAATGATTTATTAGTATCTAAAAAAGTTGTTAGTTGTATGTGCATAATTCGCTCAAGTGGTTTTGATAATGTATTAAGGATAGAAATTGGCTGGAAGGCTTTAGTGGAAGTAGGACTGGCGATTTTAGGTATAGGTCGAATTAGTCCCTTTTTCCACATATCTGGAAAAATACCACAATGTGAAGATACATTATAAATCTCTAATAATATTGGGAAGGTAACTGGAAGAGCCAACCGGATCATTTTCATCGAAATTCCATTCATAACGATGGCATTAGAATGAACTTCTGTTACTTCCTTAAGGAAAGACACAGGAGTTATGTCAGAAAAAAATATATCATATTCATTAAAAGTTTGCAAAGGTGAACTGGAGGAGGCAGTTGAATTAAACGCAGGCGCCTGAGAAGATGAAAAATGTTTCCTTTTTTGTTTTTATTTCTGATTGCGATAAAATTAAATTGGTTGTGAGATTCCCTAATTTTCGTTTGAACAAGATCCCAAAGTTTGCGAAATTATCTTATTTCTGCATTAAACAAAAAAAAAAAGGTGAGGAATATTTGACAAGATCACTTTATCCCTATGTATTTTGACGAGCTGAATACGAATCCGAGGTCTATTTACCTTCATCACGTCAGGTTCAAGGGCATTTTAAGGTCAAATACAGAAAAATCCGTGCAATAAACTTCAAAAACCTTCTATATATGTTTTTAGGGCCGCTGAGTCGAAATCTGAAGTCCATTCACCTCCACCACTTCAGGTTTAAGGTCATTTCAAGGCCAAATACAGGAAAAGCCGTGCAATAAACTTCGAAAACCTTCTAAATATGATTTTAGGGTCGCTGAATCGAAACCCGAGTTCCATTCATCTCCACCGCTTCAGGTTCAAGGTCATTTGAAGGTCAAATACAGGAAAAGCCATGCAATAAACTTGAAAAACCTTTCACATATGTTTTTGGGGTCGCTGAATCGAAATCCGAGGTCCATTTACCTCCACCGCGTCAGGTTTAAGGACATTCCAA